>VDFB02063704.1:0-22962 GCA_007258455.2 Sequoia sempervirens | reverse complement strand
TTCGACCTCAACTAGGGCTCAAAATTATAGCATCCAATTTATGATGTGATGTTTCTTGTTTTTTATGCTTTATAGATGTATGGATGCATATGATATGTTATGGATATAATGGATGATCTATGTTATGAGATGATTATACTAATATATCTGTATTATGATGATGATATTGCAAATGAGATGAATTAAGATGCTGAGAATAACAAATCTATATTAAATCCTAAACAACTTAAATGATGATGCAATGCATGTGAGATGGATTATGTTTCTTATTATGATGATATGCCATGATTATGAAAAATGTTGATGGTTTGTGGATGTAGGATGGATGTATTACTATTTTAGTGAATGTCATGATACCATGTTATCATGAAAGAGGGTAGAAGAATGAGAGGGATCAACCCTTGATTCTGAGAAGATGTAGAAGTCCAACAAGTCCATGAGTCATCAAGACTTTATTAGATATGATGATGGGTGATGATGATTTGCTTATCAATGGATTGGGACACAAACAACACAACTTTCCTTATGTTTGATAACACACATAGATATGATGCATCAAGGTATAGATAACTAGGATGGTGTGGTATTTAGTGCGATGGACTTTGACTCAACAAACAAAGAGGAGTATCCTTGTTCACACCTAACATACATAAACTTTGCTAAGATGTACTTTGGAAGCTTCAAACATCTCAAAAAAAACACATGAAAAGGCATAACCTTCCCATATACAATAGTAAACAAGTTGTTCAAAACATCCTCCACACATACCTAACAAAGTAAGTATTTTCCAAGCTTATATTATGAGGACATCCAACAAGCACATCAAACCAAATATAATGTCCAATGCCCCATTCCTTTCTCTCTAAATATTTTTGATAGACATCATCGAGAGGTCATTGGAGTGAGCATAATAAGATAAATAATAAGAAAAGATAAAACAAATAAACAAGTCAATGTTCTTTATACCTCTAGCCAAGACTAAAACTACGGTGATACCTGTTGTTGATGTCCATTGTAGGAAAGACACATCCTAGTACATGATTATCAGAAGATTTTGAACTAATGAGATGATAGGTTGTTGATACCAAGATTTTACCAACTTGTTTACCTATTGACCTAGACTCGAGACCTTTACACTTAGGCTTACACTTTATAAGTTTTCCATACTTGTTTATGCTTGTTTTTCCAAAGGTTGAAGATGACGATCGATTTATTGTGAGTGGATGTTTATTATGGGTGAAAGCAAAATGGGAAGGATTATTTTGGGTTTTTGATGAAGGTTAATCCCCCAAGTACAATCTAAAACTCATAAAAACAACATTTAATGGCACAAACAAAATGCAAGAAGGAAAGCAAATATTTTCTATTATTACTGAAATGAAAATATGAAATTACAACATTATATTTTCCATCACATGGGCTTTCTAATTACATAAATCTACAAATTGGAGCCACCATCTACTCTTCTCCAGCCTCCCCTATGTAGTCCCCCTTTACATCCTTTATTTGGAAGGTGTAACCACCCTAGAATCTTCTAGAAATTGTAACCACCCTAGAATCTTCTGGAAAGTGTAACTTCCTTAAGAAGATATTTTGAAATTTTATTAATTTTGGTATTACAACTTTGTGGGGTCATAAATTTTGATTTGACCATTGGATTTTCTATTATAATTCCTTTTTGGAAAGCTCTCGAGAAATCTTTCATCAAAAAGTAGGGCCTATAGGCCAACTACTTTTTTTTCAACCAATTTTCAGGTCCATTCAGAGCCTCTAAGTGCCTCAAAATTGACTCCGAAGATTTTTACTTAGGATTTGAAAAATTAAAATTTTAATATCACCCA
Source organism: Sequoia sempervirens (assembly GCA_007258455.2). Taxonomy (NCBI): domain Eukaryota; kingdom Viridiplantae; phylum Streptophyta; class Pinopsida; order Cupressales; family Cupressaceae; genus Sequoia; species Sequoia sempervirens. The sequence goes on along the minus strand of VDFB02063704.1, from coordinate 21,121 downwards.
AATGAAAAATGATATTTGAAGGATTTCTTCACCATTGACTAATTCTACCATTTTGAGGTTTGTGATTTGTGCCTAACGCATAAATGCAACTTCCTAAAATAAGCAACCCTTCCAAATTCAACCCTTATTGAAAAGAAAACATTTTTTTGCGGATGCAAGATTGTTTCCACCCCTCGGATGCCCCCGATCAGATTTTCTAGAATATTTCAATGTTCTTCGCCAATATTATGGGGCCATTTTTGGGATTTTTGAGATGTTTTACAAATGTTTTTATTTTCAAAATTTTAAATATTTTGGTGTTTTCTGAGATTTTGACCAAGAACCTAACCTAAGGACCTATCCTAGTGGCCTCAAAGGCTAATTTGCCTACATTATACATGCAAAGACCACATAGTTTGACTGAGGTAGACTCGTTTATTGATGAAGTATGAATAGTGTTGGATTGTCAGTTTATTATGGTGGACACCTAAAGGTCCTATCATAGAAGCCTTGGGGGTTGATCAATGATTAGCCTTGCCTACATTATACATGCATAAGCCTTGTAGTTCGACATGGGGACTATGTTTTTGAATTTTCGTATTTTCAACTTGTTTTTGGATTTTTGATATGTTTTGGATGTTTTTGGATGTTTTTTATGAATGTTTTTGAATTTTTCGATGTTATAGAAGATTTCAAGGATATACATGAATATGATCTGATGTAGGTATAGGGACATGTCCCTAGTGTGATGTGACATAATTTACCTTGATGTAGGCAAGACAAATTGACCTTAGGAATGTGTCGAGTAGTACTAAAAGGGAACATGATACTTACACAAGATCAAGCTATGATGCGAACGTTGTTGGGTGATGGAAAGGTGAATGTGATGGAAAGCGATGGAATGTAATGGAAGGTGATGTAGAACAGGCCAATGAATCAATGGTGGATGGGAAGTGCTTATTTACACAAGATGCCTAATTGCTAGGTTTTCACCAAGGTACTTGCCCAAAGCTCCATCGAAGTGGTTTTCATTAGAGGATGATTTTTTCTTTACTATTTTCAATCCTTTTTTTGATTTTTTTGGATTTTATCATTTTTTTGTATTTTTTAATATATACCTGCAAGCTTAGGCATACAACTTTTTCAAATGGGAGCTATTTATGGGATCCTACAAAGGCTCACCTTCTTGTGTGGAAAATTGATATGCTTCTAATTTGTAACTCACTGTGATGATGAAGGGTCCAAACCAATTAGGTTCAAACTTATCTTTGTTGTTTGGATTTGGCACATTCTTTTGACTTTCCTTTAGCATGAGCTCTCCTACTTGGAAGGAACAACTTTTGATATTTTTATTATAGCTCCTCTTTAGAAGGTTCTGATAAACTTGTAGGTGATTCAAAGCATCTAGGTGATGTTTGTCCAACAACTCCAGCTCGTTCAACTGTGACACCCTGTATTCTTCATCAATAATAAGGTTTTGCAAGGATATTCTCAAGGATGGGAGCTCAACCTCAATAGGCAGGATGGCTTCTGATCCGTAGACCAAGGAGAAAGGGGTTGCACCTGTAGTTGTGCAGATGTTGGTTTGGTAGGCCCATAGGGTAGGGTTTAACTATAGATTCAATTCACAACTGAGTTCATTAACTATTTTCCTTAGGACCTTCAAAATGCTTTTATTTGTGGCCTCAACTTGACCATTTCCTTGGGGGCCACAATAAGGAGTGGAGAATTGATGTTGGATGTTAAATATTTGGCATAGCCCATAAACATCTAGATTTTTGAAAGTTGTCCCATTATCTGTGATAAGGGCTTAGGGAACACCATAGCAGTAGATGAGGTAATTCAGGATGAATTTAGAGATTTTATTTCTTGTGATGTAGGTCATAGGGATGGCCTCTACCCACTTTGTGAAGTACTCTATGGTGGTAATGATGAACTTGTGGCCATTGGATGAGGTAGGTGTTTTTTCCTTATGAGATCAAGCCCCCATTGTGAAAAGGGCCAAGGAGTTATGATTGGATGGAGCTCATGAGTTGGTGCATGGATGAGGTCCCCATGGTGTTGGCATTGCATACATTTCCTGACATAGTTGTGAGATTCTTTCTCCATAGTAGGCCAGTAGTACCCCATCCTCAGTAGTTTCTTGGACAAGTTCATACCACTAGAGTGTGAACCGAAAATTCCATCATGTACCTCTATTAAGGCAGTCAAAGATTCCTCGAGGTTAAGGCATCATAATAGGGTCCCCTCGAGACTCCTACAGTAAAGGGTGTCACCTAAAATGACAAAGTAGGGTGACTTTTTAATGAAATTTTTCTTGAGATTCAGGGTGATGTTAGTGGGGAGGACTCCTATTTTTAAGTAGATGAATATATCATGGTACCAAGGGTCACCAAGACCAACGATTTCACACATGAACTTAGATTCTAGTACCGTGAAATCCAATAGAAGAAGTTTCTCTACAAGAAATTTATGTTTATGGACGTTCCTTGGGATATCTAGCAATGATCCAATCATGGCCATAACATCCATTGCTCTATTGTTTACTCTTGGTATCTGCTCAAATGTTATATCAATGAAGAACTCCTTCAGATCATCTACTAGCTTTTTGTATGGGGTGAGTTTGTCATCCTTAGTTTAATATTCATCATTGACTTGATTGATAACCAGCTGTGAATCCCCATAGACCTTCAATGCCATGATCTACCATTATACTACTATTTGAAGTCCTATGACAAGAGCTTCATATTCTGCTATGTTATTGGTGCAAGGGAAGGACAATCTGTGTGAATTTGGGATACAATCCCCTTGTGGGGTGATGAAAAGTATACCCACTCTTGACCCATGTTGCAGGTAGGAACCATCAAAGTACACTTTCCAACGGTCTGTTGCATTCAAGAGGAAGATTGAATCATCTAGAAACTTTGATTGTAGTGGGTTCTCAACATATATGGGAGATTTTACCAATTGATCTAAAATTACTTTCATTTTGATGGACTTTTGTTCCATATACTCAATGTCATATTTTTTCGAGATCATCACCCACTTGGCCATCCATCTCATGAGCATTTCCTTAGTAGATATTTTAGGGGATCTATCTTGACAATGAGCCTAATATGATGAGCAAGCATGTAGTGCCTAAATTTCTATGAGGAAAACACTATTACAAGACAAGCCTTCTCAATGAAAGTGTAGATGAGCTCATGTCCCACTACGGTTTTACTGATGTCATAAATGGCCCTCTCTTTCCTTATTTCATCATGTTGATCCAAAAGAGCATCAAGAGTTGTTGTTGTATTTGAAATGTAGAGGATCAATGGTTTATGTGGGATTGGTGGAATGAGGATGGGTGGTGTTAATAGATATTCCTTGATCAAGTTGAATGCCTTATCACACTTCTCGTCCCACTTGTATGCTACCCCCTTGTGAAGTAGATGAGAATATGGGATGGTCTTATCAGCTAACTATGCTATGAATCTTCTGATTGATTGAAGCCTTCCTTGTAAACCCCTTAGTTGTTTCAGTGTCTGCAGTGCTTCCAAGTTGAGGATTGCTTGGAATTTTGTAGGATCTATCTCGATTCCTCTCATTGATACAATATATCCCAAGGGCTTTCCTGAAGTTACGTCGAAGACACACTTCTTGGGATTAAGTTGTACCTTATACTCTTTTGGCCTATCAAAAATTGGGCCCAATGTTTATATATGGTCTTAATGTTTCCTTTATTTGGCTAATATGTCATCCACATAGTCCTTTATAGTTTTTTGGATCATGTCATGAAAGATCAAAGTCATGGCCCTTTGATATGTAGCTCTCACTTCTTTAGCCTGAAGGGCATCATATTCCAACAATAGGTGCCCCATGGACATTTGAAGGTTATTTTATGTTGATCATCCTTTGCAATAATGATTTGGTTGTATCTTGAAAATATGTCCATTAATGATAGCATTTCATGCCCTTTTATCAGATCTACAATCATATCTATGTTGGAGAGGGGGAAATCATCCTTAGGACATGCTTTATTCAGGTTTTGAAGTTGGTGTAGATTCTGATGCACCAAATGGGTTTAGAAATTGGGACAAGGTTAGAAACTAATTCTAGATAATCGATGGGTCAGATGAATCTTGCATCAAGAAGTTTTTGTAGCTCAAGTTTGACTAGTAAGATGATTTGTGGGTGCATCTTTCTCAATTTTTTCCTCATAGATTTTTCCCCAGGATACACTACTAGATGATGGATGACCATGACCATTTCTGGATTAAGACATGGAACATTAGCGTATGTCCATGCAAAGTTCACCTTCCTTTCTTTCAGAAATGTCACCAAATTTTCTTTTTCCTCAGTCAAAAGTGACTCTACATAGAAGATGATTTGCGGGGCCTCTTTGGTTCCTACATTTAGTGGGTTGCACTTCTCTGCTAGGACTGTTGATTTCTCTTGATGAATAGCACTAAGGGGAAGATTGAATCCCACATCCTTTGGCACCTCAGAGAGGTTTTCACCATTGGATACATCCTTTATTTTTACTATTTTAGGATTGGAAAGTGCCATAATGTTGTTTTCACTTAAGGATCAAGACATTACTCTTGGATTTTTAATTTTGTGACTAGGAGATTCAATCATTTCCCCATAGTATGCATGTGTATCCAACTCAATGATGAACCCTACTTTGTGATCTCCATACGATAGATTATCCCTTAGTCCCATGAATTCTGAGAGAGCCTCATCATTTTTGAATGAACCCAATATTGGTGGTCCTCATTGGTCACATTCAATGAGTTGGGGATAAACAAGTTTTAGCTTAGTGACTTGGTTATTTGTCTCAAACGAAATGGTGGTTATCATGAAAAGAGAGGAATCCTCAAATAGCATAGGTAGGTTAGAGATAGGATCTTCGAAGGGACTACTAAGTGATATAGGTACTGATGGGGAAGCTTTGACTATCTTAACAGGAGCACACTTGCCAAGAATACTCACCTTAATAGGGGTACACCCAAGGCCAAGATTATTTGGATGCTTCTTAGGAATAAGGGGTTCTAATAGGCCATTGTCATTTTTCCCTAGCTTTCGTTCTTATTGTAGCATCATCCAAATATTATATGTAGACCTTTGTTGTCTTCCTCCATTGGAATAATGGGTCCAGGTCGTCTATCTTGATATAGGAGGCTTGATATATCTTCTTCATTTATGACCTCTTTTCTCAAATCCCCCCATTTTTTGAAAGTGGTGGGAGACATTGCAAATTTTTGGGATGCACCATCACTAGGTTTTGGCTTCCATGAGACTTAGGAGATTGAGGTAACTCTCCCAACATGTATGCACCCTTCTACAAGTTATAGTCCCCACAACCATTGTCTTTGATTACAACTTTGATGTCCAGAATGTTCTAGATGATGGGTGTCTATCTTAGAAGTGGAGGCTAAAGTGGATGGATCAACATAGGAATATGTGGGTCACTCATCATTTTTAGGAACTTGGAGGATTTTATAATATTTGGCTTCCAAATTCTTGTAGTAATAGAAGGGTTTGAGGTTTCCATGGATTGTAAATTCTTGATTTTGATATGAGAATTTTACACATTGGTGAAAAGTAGATGCCAAGGCTTACATCCCATCGATCCATGGATTTCCTAGGAGATGTGGAAGCTGAAGGTCAAGGACTTGGCAGGTGGTTTCCATGATGGCCAACCCCATTTAAATGGGGAGTTGGATGGTGCCTTGGGACACCTGTTCTTGATCATCGTAGGCCTTAATGGTGATACCTTTCCCTTTTTCAATGACATCCTTTGAGAACCCTAGATTCTTTATTAGCTGCAAGGTATGCATATTTAAGCTTGCACCCCCATCCACCAAGACTCTTTTGACTTTGTTCTTGTGGACCAAGACCTCAAGATGGAGCACACAATTATGTGATGGTTATGTTGAGAGGTCATGCTCAAAAAATGTAAGAATATGTAGTGTACTGATGTGTTTGACCATAGCTTGAAATTAGTCTACATCAATGTCTATGGGAACGAAGGACGTAGACAAGGCTTTCTCTAGAATATCCCTATTTGCAAGCAATATTTTAAGTAACACCATGATGGATATTTGAGTGGGGGTCTTTTGTAGTTGTTCCAAGATGTTGTAGCTACTAGGGTTAGAATTTGGATTGGTAGATGGTGCCCTAAGTGGTGGTGATGGTCCTGGGATAGAGATCTTACTAGTATGTGTGGTGACTCCACACTTTGCTTTAGGCCCTTTGATGTTGATGACCATTACAAACTCATCCAAAATGATGCTACAACATGGTAATAAACATGGTTTACAATGGTGTAATTATTTCGTTTTCCTTTGTTGTGATCCGACATTGGATTCGTGTATATCTTGAGATCTTAGTTTCCTGCTGGTTGGTCAATGGTTATAGTTTTATCATTGATGAGGTCTTGGATAAGATTTTTTAGCCTCATGCAACTAGTTGTTGTGTGTCACTTGATCTCATGAAAATCACAAAGGCGCTTCTCATTATACTAGGGTGATTTAACTTGAGGTTCTTGGTAATTTTTATAGACGAGGAGTGTGATGAGGTTTGCTTGCACTAGCTATTGCATGATGGATTCAATGGGTTTCCCCAGTGGTGTATACTTGTGTTTCAATGGATATTTGTTTCTTGGGGGTGGTCCTCCTTGAGTGTTCACATTGTTGACTATTTGATTATTTATTTGTTGTGATGGGTTTGTTTGTGGTGTTTTTTGATAGATGGGTTGTTGCATGTTGATTTGTGGTTGATGAGTATTATGTTGTGGGTATGTTTGTTGTTATATGTTTTTCCTTGGAGTGCTAATAACAAATTTGGCATCAACAACACCATCATTGGTAACATTTTATTTTTAGCCCAAGTGCAAGGTTTATCATTGTAGCTAGTTGATGGTCTACTGTCTTGGTATACGGGTGTGCACCCTTGTGTCGTAAGGGATCTTTCAATGTTGAGAGCCTTGGGGATTAGTCAGATGCATTGCATTTTCAAATGGAAGGAAAACTCCCCTTCAAGGTTAGAGATGATGGTTCCAATTTGTTGTTCCTCTGGCATGGACCATTTGCTTTTGCTAGCTCTAGATCTCCATCATTGTAAGAAAGCCACAAATGTCTCTCCCTCAGCTTGTTTGAGGTCAGATAGTTCCTCTAGGCTTACATCCATGTCTAGCTTAAATAAGTAGTTTTCTATGAATAGGTCCATGACTTCTTGTAACTTTTTGATTCCAGGAGGTAATTGAGAGAACCATTCCATTGTTGACCAAACAAGCTTTGGGGAAAAGAGTCATCGATAGGAATTGTCATATGCTACTTCCATGAAATGTACATGAAATGTACATGAAATTCTCTACCTTGAATATCGTGGGCATATTTGGAGGATTTGGTGTGATAGATGTGTTGATTTGATTTGTGTTTGGGGATTTGACTTGATGTGTTCAATGAAGTGATTTGTCCTATACCTTGAATTGGTGTAGATGATGGTGCCATAATAGGGAATTTTGGGTATCATTATGATATGTTCCCTTGTGGGAGAGAAGATGAAGCATCAAAGGTGCCTACCTACCCAAAGAGATCCATTTTTCCTTGTGAGACATTTGGAGTGTAACCTTGTGTATCAAGGCCAAAGGCGGGTGACACACAGAAAGAGGATGGATTGTTTATGTCATGAAAGATAAGTGGCACATATGGATGTTGGGGGTGTTTGTTAGGAATTGCATGCAAAAAATATCAATTAAATGCAAATAAAGATTAAACATAGGAATGAAAAACATAGAAATAATAACAACGAGAGATAATATTTAACGTGGTTCACCCAAACTTGTGCTATATCCACCAATAGAGAGTTTAATATTATTATCCAGTAAATAGAACATATTACAACCAGTAATCCTTGCAACTCAATACCGCTACAAATACTACAATATAATTATCAACGAAAACCATAACCCTTAGCCTTTTATCAAGATTTATGTTGGTTACAAAATAGGGTTTTTTATGTCGGCCAATAGAAAAAAAAGTAACTCCTGATGCCTTTATAAAAATAATAAAAATCATGAGAGGTTTTGGGGGCGCTGCCCCCGAGCCCCCACGAGGGAACTGCCCCTCGACCTTGCCCTATATTGCAACAGGGAGCGTGCTAGAGGTGTTGCCCCTGGACCCCGCAAGGGGCACTATCCCTTGACCTTGTCTTGTGGGTGCTACCCCCAAACCCCCATTAAATAATTTGGGGGGAAATCACACTGATAAAAGTGGGGAAAATTTAACCTCCGAGTCTGATTAGGCTCCATATAGCAACAGTCTTGTGGGATGGTGTATGGCATACCCAATACTATGTTGGCCTTCAAGTTTTGATTTTTGACAAGTGGGTTCCCTTAAAGGGCTTGGAGTAATGAGATTCCTTTAGTGGTTATAGGTTGACTTGGTGCATGAGATGATGATGGTTGAGAAATTGGTTGGATGATGCTTGGAAATGAGGGTGCAAATGATGTTTGTGGGATGTTTACCAAAGGTTGCTCCACAATGGTGGAGCATCAAAATTGGAAGGGATTTTAGCCCCTTCTTTTGCTAATGCCAACATGTATTGGGTGGGATTTAGCCCCATGACTGTGTTGACAAGTTTGTGGGTGTTTGGATTTTGCACTAATTTGAGTATTTTGTTATGGGACATCTCTTTGAAGTTGTTTGTGACATCCTCCATTTGACATCTCCCCTCTTGAGCATTTTGAGGTAGTTGAGGGGGATCAAGTGGGGGGTTGGTAGATTCCCTTGGGTTGAATTCGATTTGACTCAAATCACTCATGGTTGAAGTTTCCTTATTTTGTTCCATGCTCTTCTTGTATTATGATCATGTTTGGACCATAAAATTTGGGATCAATTTTTGGGTATTTTGGGTACAAAAAAACCTCTAAGGTGTGTTTTAGGATCAAGATAATATGAAAGATGAAGGGATGGGTGATGTGGATGTTTGAACCTTTAAGAACTTTGGATAAATACTAGAATATAGGATTTAATTTTGATTTGTTTTGATTTGGATGATGAACTTGTAAACCCTAAGATGTTAGATGTGATCTTAGGATGAACTTGTCCAAAAGGGGGTGATAATTTAACTAAGCGGGTGAGAAATGATTCATTCCCACACACCTAAATAAACAAGATGATTTTGATTTGATCTAAGTGATTTACCAAAAGTCTAGCATAATGATGTTTCCAAAGTTCTAGAAAGTTGTTTGTGAGATGGATTTTGATAAATATTTTGAGGAAGGATGAAGGTGTTTGTTTTGACCCTAGATGAACCTAGGACTTTGTTTACAAGACCAAGGTGTTGAAGTACGTGCTTTACCCTATAAATGACTCAAACCCAAAAGATCAATGCTCTAAATGAGGGGCTCATATTGGACATACAAGTCAAGATCATCCCTCGAAAGATGTCTATAAAAATTTCTTACCAATATGTTCTTATTGCAGTAGAGCACCACAATGTGTTTCCCGATAACCCTTGGGATATGATGTTTAAGTTTGAAATGGCGACATGTGGACCTTCATTTAGGAATTTTGACCTTGCGAGGAATCATGAAGACAAGCACATGTGTGGGGTTCAATTGTGATTTTATCTTGATTAATGAATTCTTTTTGCCACATCAACTTGTCTTGCTTAAATTTCAAACTAAATGTCTATGCCTAAGCCCCTTTTCATTCCACATGGTCCATTATGCGAAAATAAAAGAGCTAAGGTCATATTTTCCCTAGGTTGACTTTGAAGAGAGTGAATTGAGATATGATACCAAGTATTTATAAGCCTCTAAAGATGAGATCTTTAGGGACAAGAAATAATATTGGACTCTTCGAAGGTATTCACTCTTTTCAAAGGTTTGAAATTTTGGTGATTTTTAAATGTTTGTTTCAATGTTTTGGAACCAAGCGATGTTTTCAACTAACTCGTAAGAATGCACAACCTAGGCTAAAGAGATACTACTTGTTGAGTCCCTACTTGGATTGCTCCAAACATAAGGAAAAGTGAACAACTAGAGATTTGGTGACACTGGCTCCCCCTTACACGACACAGGTACACCAAATCTCAAACCTCAAAGATCTGAAGATTTGAAGGATTTTCTATTTCTACAATGAATAGTGGAATGTAGGGTGGCTTCAGAACGACTGTTCCTGCACCAACAAGTAAAAATGTTTTTGGTCTCTACAACAAGTTAGTTCTTAATTTAGAATTTTGAGATAAAATTGGTGCCATACACATGACAAGATTAGCTCAATTAAGAGGCCTCCCAGTCCCTTCCTAAGAAGCGATTTTAACATATCACACAGATACTAGAGGTGAAACTTGTCAGTATGGGACAACAACACTAGTTGGTTGATTAATTTAGTCACAACCAAATACTTTATATGGCATACCAAATGAAAGTACTACTTGGGTCGTTCCCTCTCACAAGTTGGGAGGAAGACCCTCTAAAGGTAACACTTTGACATGAAAACAAAATGTGCGAAAAAAATATCATGATGTTTTTTGTCATCCAAGATCACCAAAAGGTACAAGGGGAGAGGATATATACTTGAATTGCACAAAAAATGAAAATCTACACTTGAGTTTTTCTCGTCACCCAAGATCACACGAAGCGCAAGGGGAGAGGATACGCACATGAAGTGTCTCAAAAACAAGATCACTCACTTAAACACTTGTTCATTTTATCCTTCAAAGTAATAGTGAGTTCATTTTAAGCACCAAATTGAGTGTGAGTTTTCCTTGTTCAATTTTAACCCAACATGGCAATGTCTAGTAGGTTTGTAGGTTCATTTTTAACCAATTTGAAAAGCTCAAGTCAATGATTAATTTTAAACCCAAAGTGAAGCTAGTTGGTCATAAAATAGAAAATGAAAGTAGTAATGAATGCGTTAAGCTATTACAAGTAGCATTTAAAAATGCTTTTTCAATTCCAATGCCCAATTCTCCAACTAAAATATGCTTGTTATTTTTGTGGATTTCTCCACCTTGCTACACCATCTTCTTTATGTGAATTGTAAACATTACAAAGCTATCATAAATAAGATTTATTTCAATGTGAGAGAGGTCACCATTATTTCTTTATGTCAAATAAGAACAAAATAAACAACTAAAATAAGAAAGAAATTTTTTGATTCCCACAAGTCTAAAATTTTAGCCATATATGTATCATCCAATCAATGATATTTTTTAAATAAGTTCTGCTAACTTTTGAAAGGAAATCTTGAACAACATATCGATAGTCTCAGAAATGAGAATCGAGAATCTTTCACCAGAAAATAAAAGAGAATAAAAGAAAAATAACAACTATCTTATAGAAGTCACAAGGATCTGGTTAAGCATATTTCATCTACATATAAATCATGGGAACTGCGGGTCACAAGCTTTTGTACAAATTTTTACATGAGAGCTTTTCAATTATGCTTTATGACTCTGTACTTGAGGATCCAACCTTGAATTTGGGTAGAGGCAGATAACCTACAAAATCTCTTATACACCATTACAGTTAGGAATTAAATGTGTTAAACATAAGTTAAAAATTAATAGTAAAGAACAATTATCAAGAAAATAAAGAGACAACCAACTACTACTACCCTTTAAATGCCACACCTGTCAAACTAGAAGCAATTTTGAATTTTTAGTTTTTTATAAAAAATTGATCATACGTTAAGTGCATTTGTTTTATAGGCATTGATATTATCACTTGATTTAATAGAATGGTAGGTGAAAGTGCATAAAATAGTAGGTGAAACTGATAATTTGATTCACTCTCTATCTAAAACTAACGCGAACAACATCTTTATAGAAAGATCTCTATCTATGTTAGTATATGGGTATCTGTATGATATGATTATTGTATCTTGAAAAATCTAAAGACATCCAAATCCTTTATCAACATATTCAAGAAACATCTAAGACAACACTATCACAAAAAAAGGTACGCCTGTCATGCAAAGTATCTATAAAAAAGAGATAATGGTTATGGCACTAAAAAAATCAGATGAAAAGTTTCTACTTTTGTCAGTTGCTTCTATTGGTGAGAAGATGGCAAGTAAATATTGCCTCTATTTGAGTCGCCATCAACACTTAATCATCAATGCTAACAGACTAAGTCACTAACAAAAAATACTAAGTCGTTGACATTTTAAAGAAGGATTTTAATGTGTGCATAGCTTGAGATAAAGTTACAAAAACACATCTACTAATTAGTTCAACACAAAGACCAGGGTTCAATACACTTTCTATCAAAGAGTATGTGCTTAAGATGAAAAATTCTTACAACAATCAGTTTGGGATTACAACTTGCAAGTCCACTTGGGTGCACATAGTTAATATCCAATCGATTCTCTTAAATTCACTAAGGATAGGGTTCAACAAAATAAAAGGTTTCAATCTAGATATCCCAAATGTAAATTATAGATTAAAAAGTGTAATCTGTTATGGATATATAAAAAAAATTGACAAAGTAGGCAAGTGACAAACTACTAATTCTCACCAGATTATAGAAGCTAAAACCCTTATCATACACTCTATTATGAAGAAATGTATAAGGTTCTTACCATGGTGGGTGCCAAAATGTAAATGCAAAATTTGCACTATGCTCAAACATGAACAAATATAAGAATATTAGTCATTTTAAACAAGCCAAATAAAGCATTCCCCATGAAATTGTTGAGAATGCAAAGAAAATGAAAACATTATCAAAATAACATGAAATAACAAGTAAATGAACATGAAATATTATTCTAAACTACTCAAACCATCATCCCATAGGTGGATTGGTGGCCACTTTGATGTGGAAAGTGTCCCTTTCCCAATCCCTTGATGTGAAGATGGATTTGATGCAAAGAGAGTGTGAAATCCAAGCTAAAATGACATAAAAAGCAAGTGATTGAGCACTGATATGGGTAGAGTAACAATGATTCAAGTTGTGGATCCATTTCAAGTAGAAGAGGCCTCTACTTATAAGAGTGAAGGGTTGAAGAATGGATGAAGTTGGCGAATGTGGGACTAATATGGGAGCCAATAGCATTGTGACACTTTTCACAAGGCTAATGAAAGCCATGTAGATGTGTGTGGAGCACATTTTGAAAGATGTGAAGAATTTAAGGCATGTAGGTGGATTTTTAAGAGGATGTAAGGGAATTGAATGAATATGGTTGAGATGTAAGAGGGACAAGACGACATGTAAGAGGCCATTTAAGGCAAAGTTGGTTCCTGTAAGAACATTTAAAACCTTTGTAAGAGGCTTTAAAATCATTTTGGAGGGAAATTTATGAATGGGTGGTTGAGAGGAATATTCCAAAGAATATTCCTTTGAGAGGAAAATAGGCTAATTAGTTAATTAGAAGAAATGATTTTCATATGCAAGTTGGTTAGTTGATCATGGGTTTAGTTGACCAAGGTTGAGTCAAAAGCTAGAGAAAGGGGTAATGAGGATTAGGAGGAGATTAGAGTTAATTAATCTAGAATTAAATCAACTCAAGTGGGTTAGGGGATTTATGACATTTGATTTAAATAATTTGATTTATTTAATCAAATGAGAGGACTTTAGGGTTTTAATTAAATTATTTTATTTATTTAATAAAATGTGGTGAACATTAGTGAGCAGTAAGTGAATTAATCTAATAAATTTAATTACTTGATTAATAGTAGAAATTGATGAATTTAACTAAATAATAAAGATATTTAATTAATTGGTTAGTGCAACAATGATTTTAGGAGGAAGTGATGTTAATTAATAAAAATTAAATGCATAATGTCAATTAAGACTATTTGAGTGTCTATAATATTATCCCACAACATCTCATGGGAATCCAAGTACCCATTCCAAGACTATTGGAGATTTACACAAAATACATAGGATTGCAAGGTAAATATTACCTGATTCTAATATGGCTATCATGAGATACATGAGTGATATCATTCTTAGGGAAATCAACTTCATGAGTAGTAAAAAAATATGGGGTACCATCATCCCTAGGTTTATCAATAGAACAAAGGGACATGTTAAGAGCCAAATCACTATCATATATCACAAAAGAAGAAACATCATCATGAATCATATTATGATAGGTGGTGAGTTTTATATAGTGAAGAACAAAGTTTCTATGAACTTGATCTATCAATTTAAAGCAAAGAAGATGGAGGGGTTGATAATATGTAAACCACTAGTGGGATAAAACCCTAGGTTAAATAAACAAATGCACAAAGAAAATTTAGATTTGAAAAATGAATAGGAAAATCAAATGTAATAAAATATTAAATTTTAGAATCCTATGTGAAAGGATTTTTTGTGGAAGGATCATGGAAGCATAAAGTTCACTAGAATGTGAGCTAATAAATGACAATCAAAAAAGAAAAGGAGCAATGTGAGCATTGAAAAAAATGTTTCTAAACTAAAGATGGGATATATATATCTAAGAACATAAAGGAATATAAGGTCCAAAATTCAGGACTATGGTGAAACTTTTGAGGGGTTTCAAGATTGGGTTTCACCAAAATATAGGGAGTAAAACACACCCTACACATATATCATGGAAATAAATTAAATATAATTCAAATCTTAGAAATTAAAGAGTTATGAATGATAAATGTAGGCATAGATCTAAATTATATATAATTTAAATAAACTTAGATTAGGGCTTACTTTGGAATCAATATAAGGTTAACTTTGATTGTTGTGACATTGGGATAGAAATTGAAACATGCTTCTAGTATTGTATAGATAATATTAAAGGCCCAAGACAACTTAGGTATGAGAGTTTGAAGACCCCAAATACGGTTACATCTACAATTGGGTCCACCTAGCATGATTCTATCTTGATGGCCTGGGTTTGTCCTAAGTAGCTTGACATATCATATATATTTGCAATTTTTTTTTCTTGATGCATATTTGCATAAGGAAAATTAGGTAGTACTAAGAAGCACCATTTTGACCAACTATAATTGAGGGGAGAATTTATTGGCTTCCTTGTTAGCAATCAAAGCTTAATATTGATTAGTAGAGATCAAAACAGATTAACATAGATGCTAGAACTGATATAGACATAGTAGTTGTTGAACCTATAAGTGATTGGTATGTGATTGTGTTGTCCTAATTGTTAATCTATTTAATCATGTGTTTGATGTGTTATCATGTTTTGGAATGACCAAGGGTGATGCTTTTAATTACAAGCCCCTAAATTGAAAACCTTTGACATGTTGACCAATGGGTAACAAAGATATTCTACAAGACTTGCTTGGGGAAAAGTTAAATCCAAATTCAAAAGTAAAGAGAGGTGGCAACGACTATAGTATAGTCCAATGGATAAAATTGTTTGCATGATCTAGTCTAAGATGGGCAATTATTTGAGAAATGGATTAGGGATGTTCTAAATTGAGTGATATGACACAATGGAGTGTTAGAAATGGGTTTAAGGTCAACAACCATACTAAAAGTAACCATTTAAGTGCTATGATCATGTCTTAAAGACATCTACACAATGTGGTGTAACATGAGTGAAGAAAAGTGTAAGGTTATGGAATTTTCTCTTCTACAAAATGTAGGGAATTAAAAAACATTGTACAAATAAATATTGGATAAAAATTAAATATAATCAAACCTATATAATTAAAGAATGAAGAATGATAAATATAAACATATATCTAAATTATAAATTAAAATTTAGTTTGAGGCAAATTAGAGCTTACCTTAAATTAAACAAGGTGGACTTTAATTGTTGTGATGGATAAAAATGAAAATATATTAGGTATTAAAGGGTTAAGATGATTTAGATATAAGATTTTGAAAACGCAATTCAAAATCTTTATGACACTAGTCAATACATAACAATTATATTCTAAAAGAGTTAGTAAAAAAAAAAGAATTTAAATTTGATAATATAAAAATATAATAATAACTTCAATTTAATCCAATAAATAAAATCATAAACACAATCAAATCCAAAATAAATAATAATTTAAAAAAGTTAAAAAATACTTTAAACAATATAATATAATAAACATTTTAAGTTTGGCGGTCAATAAATATACCAGAAATGACCATTTAAATGTAACGTCCCATAGTAAAAGGCATCCGAACAAAATGATCTATAACGAGCAAGAAAAATATTTGATTACACTATTATGGTATTTGAAAGTTGAAATTAATCCACGGAGCCTTTTCTTGACACTTGTGTTAATGCAGAGAGGCTCTGGTAGTTACGTAGTGCAAAACATGTGGAGCGAGGCAGGAAGCGGGAATATGGAACTGACTAAATATAGCATTGGGAAACAATTCTAGGGTTGCACACCATTATTTGCTGACAGACGAAAATAAATGCAAAATGAGTGAAATGGAAGCAACTTTATCAACTCAAACTAAGTTAGAACAGCTAATGACACAATCATGGTTAGTTAGGGTCTGAATATGAAGTGCTTGCATGCATGCATTACAGTAGTCAGGGCGTTAAAGTTGTGCAATTTCAAAGAAATTTGCTCAATTTTGAGACACTTCAGTAGCTTGAAATGCGACCACGATTTGTAATGAGTGTTGCAGTTAGTTTGGCTTGCGTTTGCCGATCTTGAATTTGGTCTTCATGTTTTAATCTGTTTTAAAAGCTAGCAGCATCCTGTGGGTGTTTTTGGGGATACAAAGATGAAGTTCGTTCATGGTATGGAAGTTGAAGCATGCAGCAATGAACCTGGTTTTGCAGGGGCTTGGTTTGAGGGTGTTATAGTGTCTCAGGAGGGGTGCGTTTATCATGTCCAGTATGATAAATTTGAGACAGATGAGGGGCATTCCCTGATCGAGGAGTTACATTACAGCCAATTAAGGCCACGCCCTCCTGAGATGAACGTTATTAATTGGGCAGCTGGTGATGAAGTTGAGGTTCTTGACAAGGATTGTTGGTGGGAAGGTGTTATCTCAGAGGTTCTTCTTCATAAACATTACCATGTATACTTCCCACGCTATGACGCTAGCATGAAATGCCCCTACTCCAATATTCGGCCCAGGCAGGAATGGAAGAGTGGGAAATGGTCATTGTCTCTGCCGGTAAATTTTTTCCTTTACATGTTTTGCAATTGTTTAACTCTTTCCTTATTTATTCGCAATTTTGCCATTTGGCCATGTGAGCACCAGAGCGTACTGTTCTTTAGGGGCCGCCATTGATTTTTTTTCCTGAATCACAAAGCCTAATTGAAAGTCGGCATGAAAAGCGATTCAACTTACCACAAATGTGTACTTAACAAAAACCCTGGATTAGGTCTGCAATCATGTGAGATAACATATAATTCTACCAATGATTCAATAAGAGTTAGGGGCCATATATATATATATTATCAATTGTTTCAATCCATTTGAATAGATCATTTAAGAAATCAAGAATTGATAGTGCTATTCCCATAGTCCACCATGATGGGGTTGGAGAGGAAGCATGTTAGGGTGCCCTAACTTCATCACATCTAAGCCCAAGAGTGCAGAGTAACCATACTCAACCCCTTGGCTCCAAGGGGCAGGAACTCTTGTCCATCCTGCATGAGGTGGACTACTTAGAAGGGGAAGAACACCTGCATCCCTAATCATTACTCCTCAATAAGATGCCCTAACTTCACCATGTCTAAGCCCAAGAGTGTGTAGTATCCATAGTCGACCCCTTGGCCCCAAGGGGCAGGAACTCTTGTCCATCCTGTATGAGGTGGGTTACTTAGAAGGGGAAGATGCACCTGCTGACCTTATTGAGTTCCTCCCTAACCCTTTCATGATTGCTTATAGGAGATTCAAATAAATAAATGAT
Source organism: Sequoia sempervirens (assembly GCA_007258455.2). Classification (NCBI taxonomy): domain Eukaryota; kingdom Viridiplantae; phylum Streptophyta; class Pinopsida; order Cupressales; family Cupressaceae; genus Sequoia; species Sequoia sempervirens. Next base: position 3,341 of record VDFB02063704.1, on the reverse strand, counting down.
TATAGAGATTAATTACTATGATCACAAAGAATTGATAGGCTATATATTCCATTATAAAATATAGACAGACTGTAAATATATATATACTCAATCTTCTTATTATCTTGCATAACACAATTTAATAACGTGCTGTAATCTACTGATATTTCTAATCTGATTGATATATCAAAGTTGCAGATTGCGCGATCTTCTAATAGATGCCGATAGAACTTTTATTCCCTATTCGATGATTGATTGGCAATTATATACATATATATATTCTATATAGTTATTCCTTTATTTATATTGATTGCTATTTATACATATATCTATATATATAATTATTCTTTATTTATATTGATTGATCTTTGTATATATATATATACATTTAGATAATTATTCTTTACTTGTATTGAATGGTATTCATATATATATATATATATAAATATAGATATAAAATTATTTTTCATTTATATTCTATATTTACCTCCCAAATATGTACTTGCAGCGACAGTATTTATCTCCAGCAGATATCTCATATTTTATTTCCTTATTTTCTTTTTCCAGATCAGACTTTATTCATCCTTACCTTTTTTTTATGCCTTCTACAAATGGATCAACCCCCTTTTATAACCCACAAGGTGGAGGGGTCATGTCTTTTAGTTTTGAAAGGATACATTATTTCCCTTCATGACCACGTGGTTATCTTTAACTAAACATTACCAAGCAGCCACCGTTTTGAAACAATAATCATGATCGCTGCTTTCCTTTTCTCACATAATCGCTGGTCTTTGAATATTAATTATTTCATTATTAGTTATCACTGCATTTAGAATTTGCTGATAATTGCTGCTCCTTCATTTGTCTAATATTAATCGCTATAGTTGCTGGGATTCTCCATTATGGGAACATAGACAACGTACCAGTCCCCGTACCCAAAATTTCCAGTGAATCATTTACATATAAAATAGCTGTCTCCTTATTCATTTAACTCACGTACCCTAATTTGATTGGTGTCCCATCCCCATACCAGTACCAGTACCCTGCATCTCCCGGCAACTATGTTAATCGTTTCTGCTCATGAAATGCCTCTTTGACTTGAGTGATTAACTTCTAAAAGGAGTCAGCCCATAAATAAAGTGTTAAGCATTATTTAATTCAAAATTTGTTAATAAATAATTACATATTGCTACTGTGTTCTGATTGGTAAGGTATATTCCTTAACAGGGGGATGACATAATTATTGTAATAAAATATAACATCACAGAAGAACTGGTATATTCAAACTTATATATTTGTTTTGAGATCACCTTTTTTTATGAGTGATTCTTAGAATTTTGGATCCACATGTTGACTCTTTTATATTGATCCTTCTTTGTTAGTTCAATCTGGGATGGTTCTTATCTAATTGTCAGGGAGTTGCATTACTTAGTATTTTTGGATCTGTTTGAGTTTTGGTATACAACCCTATGTTGAGAATATTATTATAAACTTGACCAGTTTATTAAGATGTCAAGTCCTTTACACTAGTGTAACTAACACATTCTAAAAATCCTTTTTGTAGGCAAGAAAACAGAAGAAATTAAAACAAGGAAATGCATTTGCAGAAAGTACACATGAGCTAGATGAGGGCTTTTGTCACGAAGAATGTGACAAGTTGAAGCAATTTAGGTGTTCAGATTTGGTACAACATATAGACAGAGGGACATTTCATGCCAGGGGCGTTTCTGTTGATGCTTCTCTGATCAATACTAACTATAAAGATTATTTTGCTTCAACTACTGAGAGCCACACTGCTTTTGCTCTTGCATTACAAGATGAAAGAGATAAAGTGCTAAACAAGAGAGAGAGTACTTACTATCACACCACAGAACTGCCTACCCATAGGAAGAATCAAAACAAAAATGGAATTCACTTAGCAGATGAGCACAATGTATCCACACATAATTTGGAATTATTTGCATATCGCTCTGTGTTACAGGCTTTTCATGCCCAAGGTTCATTAACTTGGGAAAGAGAAATTTTACTGACCAATCTCCGTTTTGAATTGCATATTTCTTGTCAAGAGCACACATTTGTGCTAGAACAACTTGCATGTGGTGTTTGATGTAAAATTGTACAGTTCTCAATTGCATATATTGTACAAAATGTTCTCTCAAGGAATGTAATTAACAATCTTTAGAATTTGATTAAACACATGGAGACTTATTTTCCAAGAAAAGGCAAGTAGCCTTCTATGTGTAACATCTTAGATCTTTATCAATGTAAAGAACAATGACAATACAATGCAATTCATATTTTTGTGTTCATACTCTGGTTATTCTTGAATTTTTCGTGTATTTCATATTATTTTCAATTTCTAGTTGGGATATAATAATATATTAATTGTTACTGTAAATTATGTAAACTATGCTCGGAAATACATGCTTCAAATTCTTAAGCCAGAACATGTTCTTGTCCTCACAATAAGCCATGAACTGGGAAAAAATGTTTGTGCTTCATTCTGAATAATATTGACTCCTGTGTCAGGCAAGGTTGCTAGGAGACTGGTACTGGTACTTGGAGACACCGTATATATGTAGTTTGCTAAAAACAAAAAAAAAAGAAATTTCAACTTCCATATGAAAATTATGTAAGTATGCTACTGTTTAAAATTCTATATGAAAAATTATGGTTCCTTTTGGTTAAAGAACTGATAAGGATGCTATTTTTCAAGGTTGGTTCTTGAAAATAGGATTTTGATGCAGTCCCGGTCATAGAAGAATATTTTGTGATATAACAGAAAATATCCGATCTCCTATCAGCCCGATATTTTCAAAAAAATTGTTGACTGCTATCTTGATTTAAGTTTTCTTAAAAATTTCTGATATTTTCTGATGTTTCTTGATATTATGTTATCTGATTTTTTCTCTTTAAAAAGTGACTGGTTTTCAGGGTTTCCCTAGTGCTAAATGATTTTGATATCTTTAGGATGGCCAAGGTATTTGATGAAGAGCAACCAAATCCAATTAGGTGTGAGCAGAATGTTGGAGCTTCAACATCAGGAGCTATATTATATTCCTCTATGAGATTGTTTTGTGCTCTTTATAAACTTTGCATCTTGTGTTATGGTGATATTAAGGGCACCTCTGTTTATTCATTGCTTTGTTAGAATTCATTACTGAGAGCAAATTGATATCTTTATTTGGGAGGACATATGGCCAGAGTTCCTTTGACTCCCTTGAACTTTTGAGCGTAGACTCTGTTGTACTCAGTGGAAGTGAGAATATGTGAGCTATGTCAGTAACCCTACACAGCTCTTGGGAAAGGTGTTACGATAGCAGTAATATAGAATGCTCTGAGCACCAGAGAAACCGGATCTC
>VDFB02063703.1:0-18900 GCA_007258455.2 Sequoia sempervirens | reverse complement strand
TTTTCCATCAAAATGGTAAAGGCCCTTAGTGTAGAACTTATACTAGCCAAGATGCTACAAAAAATTTACATGATCAATTCTAAAGACAAGCCACAAGACATAGTGTTTGGGTAAATGTTACCTGACTTACAAGATAAATGAGTTTCTAGACGAGATGCAAGTAAAGACAACTTTTCAATTTGTCTCAGTGTCTAGTGTGGAGTATCTAAAATTTATTGTTAATTATGAATCTAACATTGACATATATCATTGAACTAAGATTGATACTATAAATGCTCAAAGGTACCAATATTTCAATGTTTTGTGAGCTCAAACGAATAGACCTCCTTACTGACTTACTCATTTTCTCTTCTCATACAAGCACTCAAACTTGATTAGACTCAACCCACAAAGTGCTCTAACTGCTACAAGAATGAAACTATTAGTAGTAAATTCCTCTTCTATTTATTGTGCTTAGGTAATGGCAACCTTCATCAATGCTTAAAATGCATGTGCAAACATGGCAATTTGGCGGTGTATGTACTGTCACCGTTTAACTAGAGCTACATGAGAATCCAAAGATCACCCTTCATGATTGCCAACAACAACATCTTCACATAGATTGAGATCGATGTGTCTACACAAGCAAGGAATAATTCATTAATGTTTCACCAACCTTCATCTTCCTCTTGCCAGCTAGCAGGGAACAACAGAGATTTACATTAGCTTTTGATCTTCATTGTCAATCTAAAACCACGGGTTATGAGGTCAATAGTGGAGATTGGGCCCCACATTCCATACAGGACACACATGTGCCTTTTGCTGACCTCGCGCCAAATAATAGGGCGACACCTTAGGTCTGCGAGTTGGCGGAGTACGATCAAGATCTTCTCCCATATCTTCGAATCTGGAAAACCTACACATTGTATAGTTAGTATTTAATGAAAGGCTTTGGCTGCTTCATCTGGGCCATGACCACTGGAGTTAATGGCTAGGCTTACTGGCCACCGGATTAAAATTAAAACCCAACTTCTTGATTTTAATGCTTTTATTTCCTCCAATGTAGTGGGTTTTATTTTCTGTTGGACCCATTAAATTATTATCCCAACCCTAACAAGAACAAATGATTAAGCTAAGGATTGTATTTGTTATAACTTTAGTTCTAGAGAATTCTTAATTACCAATTCTTATTTATGCATTTGTATATGAATCCAATTGAATTCCTTTCCATATCATTATGGAAAATTTTATTATTGCAACCCTAACTCTAACACTAATTAAACCTTGAACCTAACCTGATTGAACTTGTATTATAACCCTAACTCTAACACTAATTGAACTATAATCATAACCCTAATTGTATCAAAACCCTAGAGAACTCTAATTGAACCCTAACCCTAAAATAGACAATAACCCTTAAGTACCTTAATTGAACCCTAACTGCAATCCTAGCTCTAATTTAAGACTAACCTAACTCCCCGACCTTTAATTAAACCCTTATTGAATTTTATAACCCTAATTGATCCCTAACCCAAATTGAATACTAATTGAACCTTAACCCTAAGTGAATAGCAACCTTAATTAAACTCCAACCATAATCCCATTTGAATTTTGACCCTAATCATAACCATAATTCAACCCTAACCTTAATTGAACCCTAACCCTAAACATGAGTTCAATTAAGTTTAAGGTTCAAATAGGGTTAGACTTTAATGAAAATTAGGTATAGGATTCAATTAGGATTAGGGTTGGGGGTGGGGGTAAAGATTAAGGTCCTATGATAGAGCTTGGGGTTAGTGCTAGGGTTCAATTAGGGAAAGGGTTAGTATTAGGGTTAGTGTTATGGTTCAATTAGGGTTTCATTAATGTTAGTTTTAGAATCATAGTTATGTTTAGGGTTGGATATAAAATTAGAGATAGGTTTGAAGTTAATTAGTGCTAGTTTTAGGGTTGGGGTTATGGTTAGACTTATAATTAACGCTAGTATTGGGATTAGATTCTATCACTTTAATAAAAAAATAAATCTTCTAAAAAAACTATCCAATTTTTTTTGAAATTATATAATTTAAAATATTTTCAAATTTACCTATGTTGATATATGAGAGACATAGCAAATCTAAACTCTATACAATTTATAGTTAACTTGACATTATGTATAAAAAGGTTTAAGTTATGAATGTTATAATATAACAAGAGTTGTAGAGCAGCGAAGTTCATGCCATAAAGTTTTAGAATAGTTTTTTTTGTATTTTTTGTGTATTGCAAAAGGCCTAGATCAAACATCATAAATCTCAATTGAACCCATATGCTCATTTTGTTGATTGTAGAGTAGTGGACAAAAGCATTGCAATATTCATTAGACCAAGACCACAAGGTAGAGGATTAATTGATGAAGCTATTCTTGAATCCTCTTCATAGGAACATGACCAACTAATTGGTATTCTCTTTTAGCACTAGGATCATACAAAAGTAGAAGCAATAGTTTTAATTTTCTACATATATTTTTTTATTCACACTTTCAATCTGTTTATAAACTTGACACAACCATATTCAAAAAATAATTGCCCCAATCCGGTTTGAACCTTTGTGGAAAGAACAACAATGCCACCTATAAACCAACACACCATGCCAATACCGGCTTAATTTGCTATATATTAACCATATTTTACTTACAATTTTTTTTTGAAAAAGGCAGTTAGAAGGTGTCATACCTCTACTGCATTTAAGCCAAGATCAATTAGTATTGCACCAGGTTTCAACCAATCACCATGAACCAAATTTGGCTCACCTACTATCTAGAATCACAACTACGTACTACAGACTCATCACTGTGTGAACTAATGTTTATCTAGGGTATTAATTGTTTAACTTAGACATTGATGTGTATACCCTTAGCTTCCAAATCTTCTTGTCTCATTTAAATTTTCGTCGACATCACTATCTCTAGATAAGTCAACCAAATTCTAAGGTCATCTCTAGATGGGCATGCTCTCTGCCAAATATGATGAACTAGGGCATGAATGAACTAAATGTGTTATATATCCATCAACATTAAATTATTTGGATGATCAGAAAAACTTCAAGAAATTGTAGACATAAAGAGAAAGATTAAATAAAAACTAAATGAGATACACTCTTGACAATCTTTGTTTGGGATTTTCACTGCTATTTGGTTCTATGTTACATTATTTTCAAAATTAGAAGTTTTTTTATTATGATCAATTAGAATAGACTCTACAAGAAATGCATAAATATATTGTCTTGTGTAAGAAGCCCACGAATAGAAATAATAATTTATTGATAAATCACAAGAGATAACTCTTTGTAGTCAAACACAAATCTCTAGATTTTTCACACTGATCCAATAATTATCGCCAATGAATCAAAACAGTAGTATCAATCTTAGTTCAATGATATATGTCAATGTTAGATTCATAATTAACAATAAATTTTAGATACTCTGCACTGGACACTGAAACAAATTGAAAAGTTGTCTTTATTTGCATCTCTCTAGAAACTCATCTATCTTGTAAAGTCAAGCAACACTGCAAACACTATGTAATCGCTTGTGCCGCTAGAATTGGAAGTCTTGTAAATTTTGTAACATATCGGCTAGTATACTTCTACACTAAGGGCCTTCTACCATTTTGATGGAAAAAATACATTATAATGGGTCTCTTTAACTTAATCCCCTAATTTATGAAGAAGACCCTATGGGGGATGATTAATCAAATTGAAAAAGAAGACAATTCATTATGCAATTAGTACTCCCCTGGTTGAAGTTGACAAGAGGTATATGCAGTATAGAAGTTGCCAAGTCAACTTATTAAAGGCTTTGAACATATCCAATTTGATAACTGGGCCCAAGAATAAATAGTAAAATTTGAGAGATCAATGGTTCTCATGGTGAGGGTGGATTTGCAAGGTGTACTTTACTCAAGCATTCTCATGAGGTCAAACACAATGATAATAAATATGAACAATATGTAAGGTATATAGAAATAAATGTCTTGTGGGCTTCGACAAGGGGTCTTTTAAACCAAATTGGCATCTAACATGGTCATGACTTAAAAATTAACCAATATTATTATACCCTTATTGTACCCTACCCTTTATTAAACCCTAATTTAAGCCTAATTCTACCACTTACCATAGCTCTAACCTTAGCTTTAAGTTTTATTCTAGATTAATAATTTTAATCCTAACTTAACATTAACCCTAACCCTATTTAAACAATAATCATAACCCTAATTAAATCCTAATTGAACCCTACTTGAACCTTAATCTAAATGAACCCTAACCTTAACCCTAATTGAACCATATTTACCTAACTCTAATTAAACCTTAATTGTAAACTGAACTAAAATAAGCTTAATTGAACCCTAACTGTAACTTGAACTTGATTCTAATCATAACACTAATTGAATTCCAACCCTAACCCTAATTGAACTTGAACCCTAACTCTAATTGAACCTTGTTGTTGGGGTTAAATTAGGGTTCAATTAGCATTCTAGTTAAACCCCAATTGTAAGATTAACCAAAATGAGCCTAAATAAACCCTAACTATATCTTGAACTTGACCTTAATCATAACACTAATTAAATTTTATCCCTAACTAGGTAATTGAACCCTAATTCCAACCATAAACCTACTTGTTAAACCCTAACCCTAACTCTTATTGAACCTTATTTTTAGGGTTCAATTAGGGTTTAATTAGCATTCTAGGATGGAGATTAAGGTTAGGTTAGGGTTAGAGTTTTGAATATCTTAATATTAGTTGATAGATTTGGCCCTAACTATAATCATAATTGAATCCTAACCCTAACCCTAATTAAACTCTAATTCTAACCCTAACACTAACCATAATTAAATTCTCACTCTAACCCTAACCGTAATTAAATCCTATTGTTAGGGTTGAATTAGGGTTAGGTTTAGGGTTCAATTAGAGTTCTAGTATAAATCTTGGGGTTAAGGTTATTTATTTCTTGATATTAGTTTATAAATTATATTAATTATTCAATATAAATAAATTAAATAAAACTACATCCTATCTAATGTATACATCTGTAAAGGTTTGATTTGGTGTATGCGGGGATTATTTGCAATGCATTGGTATACTGGTTGATCATTCTACTATATTTAATATAATTAAATAAAACTAAATATTATTTTCAAAATAATTCACCAATAAATAATTATAATTTGAGAATAAATTAAGAAATGAAAAAATATATAAAATAACCTTTTTTATTTCTTTGCATCCAAATGATTTCATTTTGTAAAATCATATTAAATTCCAACTTCAAAAAATCATAAAATATTTTACATGCTTATTTTTATATTTTTGAGTTGAATTGTGTTGTTCTTTAAATTTGAATAACCAATCATAAAGCAAATAAATAATCAAATCAACACAATATTTAAAAACTTAAATTTCATTTTAAAATTAAACTAAATTCTATTTTCTAAAATTCATAGAATATTTATTACTTAATTATTAAATTCATAATTAATTAAATTATAATGATTATGTGATATAAATGAATTAAATATTAAATAGAAGTACATGATCCTTTTAAAATAATTCAACAATCAAAGACTAAAATTTAAATTTAAAAGTATTCTTTATATTGTATTTTTTTCATTTGTACATACAAAATATAAAATACTTGAAGTTGATAAGTTTTAAATTTATTAATTATGATGATATCCAAAAACTAACAAGAGCTGCAGAGCAGCGAAGTTCCTGCCAAATTGTGCAAGAATAGTCATGTTTTTATTTGTTGTGTCTACTATGTTTTAGCAACAATGTTGATATTATAACAACTTAATAATAATTTTGAAAATTTTCAAATGGTGACATGTAATACCGTAAACAATATCCAAAAATAAGACAAGTTGTTACAAATAAGAAACATGTATTGTCCTTTCAAAATTAACAATCTATGTATTAAGATCAAATACAATGAACAACCTGCATTGCTTATTAAAAGTGAAATTATAAAACAAATTGTAGATTTATTTTATTTTTCTTCTATAAATATAATTTTTTTATTTGTCGTCTGACTAGTAATGCCTACTTCTCCTTTTAATGAATGTTTTATTTTGAAAGGGTTGATTTAGTGTTTTCATTGATCTATTTCCTGCAGATATCAACGATGCCCGCCATCTCCTAACAAAATTAATCTGTCCAAAGAATGACTGTATAGCCTTAACAGTTTTAGGGACAAGAATTTTATCAATGGCCTCAACCCTTTCAGGATCTATCCTAATCCCTTTTTTTGAAACAATATGTCCCAAGAGCTTACCTTCTATGACTGCAAAATGACACTTCTCAGGGTTCAAACTGATACAATACTCTAAGGCTTTAATAAATACCTTCTCCAGATGTTTTACATGATCTTCAACCTTCTTTGAGTAAGCAGTGAGGTCATCCTAATACACCACCATGATAGCATTGATCAAATATGCAAATGCTACATCCATAGCTCTTTGGAAGGTTGCTCCTACGTTCATAAGACCAAATGGCATTCTCATGTATACATATGTTCCCCAAGGAGTTGTAAATGTCATCTTGTACTGCTCAGATTCTTTGACCTTGACTTGGTTATATCTTGAAAACCCATCCATCATAGACAACAACTCACACCCTATTACCTTATTCAATATAGCCTCCATATTGGGTAGAGGATAATTATCTTTGAGGGATGTTGTGTTTAGGTTTCTGAAATCTACACATAATCTGATATCACCATTTTTCTTCCTCATAGGCATTAAGCTTGAAACCCACGTTGAGTGCTTGATTGGTTTAATGATTCCACCGTCTCTAAGCTTTTCTAATTCTTCCTACATTTTAGGCTCCAATGTTGGATTTATGGGTCTTTGCTTTTGTCTGAATGGCTTAGCATCTGGCTTCAATGGTATTTCATGCTGAAACAAATCTTCCCTTGATGCTTTTAGGTCTTCATAAGACCAAGCAAACACATGTTTATATTTTCTCAGCAACTCTATCAGCATCCTTCTAATTGTAGGGCTTATCTTCTTCCCTATGTACACCTTTCTTGGTGCAATTTCAGTTCCCAAGTTAATCTCTTCAATATCTTGCCTTTTAACTAATGTTTTCTTCATGAGAGACCAATCACTTCCATCGTACACCCTCTCCAATTCCACTAGCCCTTTAGGAAGCTTATTTGTTTTAAGTTATAAGATCTCCTTCCCAAATACTATTTGCTTCCCATCCACTTCTTCAACAAAGGAATTGAAATCAATTTCCTATGCTTCATATTGATCTATGCAGTAGAGGAACTTCAAAAGGTCAGTATCATCATTAAAGACCTGCCAACTATATATGTTATCAGACACAGCAGGCCTTGTCTTGAACTAAATTTTTGATACTCCAACCAATTTAATGTCATCCCTTTTCAGTGCCACATTTGCTAAAAAATCAGCCATTATGTTCTTTGACCTATCAATCCACTCAATTGAGAAGGCATCAAACAACTCAATTTTGTCCCATATAGCATTCTTCTATTATTTTAGTCTTTTATGTTTTGCTGCATACTTTGACTTAATTTGTGAAATAGCCAATTCAGAATCCCCTAGAACAGCCAGCAACTTGATTTTATGTTTCACAGCTATGTTCAAACCTGTCAATAAATCTTCATATTCTTCCACATTGTTTGTACATTCAAATGTTAACAGGAATGAATACTTAAATGTAATACCTTCAGGTGAAACAAACACAATCCCAGCTCCATTACCTTCTTGGCTGCATGCTCCATCAATATACATTTTCCATACACCATTACAATTTTGTGCAGCATGTTTTTCAATTGAATCACTATTGGTTAATTCTAGCTAGGCTAGTTCTATCTTAAAACTCCCAAGATCGACATAACAAAAACAATTGATTTGATCTTGTGGTACATAGTCAACAACCTAGCTCATCCTTGGCTCCTTGTATAACTTCACTTCCTGACCATTCATTGGAATTGTTGCATAAGACAGATCAAATTGGACATTTCCACCAACTATTGATGTCCATTGTCTTGATAAGAGCATTCCAAACTGAGGAGGGGTATCAATTACTGTTATATCAATGTTATAGGCCACCTAAGGATAAGAAGCAAGCTTGACTTCAACATCCCTCATTATACCCACCACAGGAATAGGTCTGTTATCCATTGCATAGCACTTCCCTCCAGTAGTATCCACCCACATACCAAGTTGTTTCATAACTCCTATTAGCATAATATTCATGGCAACTGTAGAGTCTATCATACAGTTCCTCAACAATTTGTTATTTATTAGTAATGTAGTGAAAAAAGGATCAACTGGTGGGGGATTTAATAATGCACTATTAAGGCATACTTCTGGAATATTCACCTTCTCTTGTTTATTTTTAGCAGCCATCTTATTTTCAGAATTTATATGTTTTACACTTACATTTGTTATTAATTGAATAGCACTATCTTTGTATTCCTTAATTTTCATCATCTCAAGTAGTGGAACAAAAATATTTACCTAAGATAAAGCCTAAGTGAAGTCAAAATAAGAACCCTCTGCCTTAACCATTTTCTTTTGTTCTGACGTTTCTTCTTTGTTTTCCTCTTTTTCTCTTTTATTTGGTTGATCAGGCTTTTGCATTTCTTTGTGTAATTCCTTCACTTCCTCCTTTTGGACAGGCTTCTGTTCACTTTTATCATTTTGTTTGTTTTCTGCTTTCTTCGAAGCTCCTTGTGTCACCTTTTGAACCTTCATAAAGATTCCCCTGGGGACACCTTCCTTCTTATTTACTGTCTTGTTTCTCAACCAGTATTTACTTTTTGCTTCTTCAACTGCAACAATAGTTAATCTCTCTATCTCTTCTTTAGTGAGTTTCCTCATGCTACCCTCAGTAGGCATCTCATCAGAATGTGGTTCTGGATAATCATCCTCATAATAAAAAAGAATCCGTTGTTCGTCCATGTGCACATTGTACCTTTGATTTGAAACATCATACTCATATCCATCTTCCTATGAAGATGAGTACCTCTCCTCAACCTGGTGAAAATTATTTGAAGTCAAATATACTGTGTGATCTTCTCCATCGTTTCCCATCAACATTCCTTCCTCTTGCATTCTTTGGGCTACCATACAATAAACTGGGGAATGTGGCTTATTACAAATTTCACAAAAATAATTGTTATTCACCATGTATGTTCCCTTCTTTCACAATGGATCAGGAGTCTCTTTGTTTCTAGGCCTATTTGTTATAGGTTTTCCATCTTTCCAGTTTGTGTTATAGGGCATGTCATGTAACCTGGGCCTTTCATTTCTGTATGTTTTCTCCTATTTGTATTGATAATTATTGGTTTGTTGAGGAGCCCTATGATTGTCTCTTTTATCAATTATCCCAGCAGCCCTTCTATTGTTTTCAATTGTTAATGTTGTCTTCTGGGCTTCAGTGAAGTCTCTTGGGAACCTATTTCTTAGTTCATACCCTATTTTAGGATTGAACGCATTCAAATAAACACTCAATGCCATAGAGTCTAGCAATTTTGATCTAGGAGGTATTTTATTCTGTAGTTTATTGAATCTTCAGTTAAAATCATAAATTGAGTCATTCTAATTTTTCTGAATTTGCATCAATTCATGAAGAGTAGCATCAGGTGCACTTTTATTCCCATATTGCTCGAGGAATTGGTCCTGAAATATTTGGAGAGAATCAATAAAGGCTATTGTTAGGCTATTAAACCAATCCCTAGCTTCTTCAATAAGCGACATCATGAATAGCCTCATATGTAAATCTTCATAAGGTACATCCAAATCTTGAATGAATGCATTGAAACTCCTCAAATGATCTTCAGCAGAAATTGTACTACTCCATGTAAGCTTAGGCACTAGACCTCTCCAACTGCCATCCATAGGGTAAGGGTATAATTGAAACCCTACTTAATCAAACTATCTGATCATTGTCATATACTGATGAGGAGGGGGGTTAGGTGGGTACTGATACATTGGGTTATTATATTTGTGTATTATGATGTGGCATATAATGTTGACCATGAGGTGGTTGTGTGTATGTATGTTGTGTGGGAATATGAGGTGGATGATTTGGCTGTCTGTACTGATTCTCTATTTGATGGTGAGGGACCCCTAATCGATCATAAGGCCCTGCACTATAATTACCTTGCTTATGAGGTGGTACATATTTCAGGTAACCAGCTGTCTGAGTATTGTTATGACCTTTCTACAATTTGAATTCTCCGATTGCTTGTATCATCTGGGCTTTCTCCTATTCTTCTCTTTCATTTCTTTGAGATTCAAACCATGCTTTTACTTCTTCATAAGTTAAAGATTCATAATCTTCTTGAGGAGTTTCAGGATTAGTGGGTGCATTCTGGTTAATTTCCATTTTTTGATCATATTCATGTTGAATTTTGATTTGTTTAGCCTCAAGTTCAGCTCTAAACTCAGCCTGTTTCTGAGGATCGTAAAAAGAATTTCTTTGATCTTCTAGGGTACAAGGCTCTGCACTCACATTATCTTTCCATGCATCATAACGGTCATATGTTTCACCATGTGGTATTGATGATTTGTCTTTGTTCATCATGCACATGTCCTCACTTATCCTTTTACCCTTATCAACCCTATCATCCTTGTGTGTCTACTTACTGCTTCCAACAGGAGCTCCAATATGACCTCCCCTGTATTGAGATCTTCTTACATTCATGTTGCAATGCTTTATCAGAGTCGCCACTCACATTCTTGAAAGTGAGAAAATTTTTGTTACTTGTTATTCCTAGCGGAGTCTATATAAGAATTCTGACTCTATGATCAAGGCATAGATTCTGAGTTAATTCCCCAGCAGAGTCACCAATTTGTTAGCTCTCAAAAATACAGGCAGAATGCCTCAAGAGGCTGCCAATCTCTTGGTACGCTTTAGGGTAACAGACAAAGCCAAATGATTTAAGCTTTCTACTCTTTAGGTGCTGTTAGACCTAGGTGGGTGTACCTGTATGAATGAAGCAGACTTGACTTACTTATCTTTCTTGATATGTTTTGACCACAATGGCAAATGGGAGTGGACAAATGAAATCAAATTTGGTATAGATTGTATAGCAATATTTTATTACTAAATCCTAATATGCTCAGTTAACAGATGTAAAGAAAATGAATGAATCTAAATGGTGAAATGCAGAGACTGGTGTCTTATTGGGTATGCAGAGTCAAATGAAATAGAAATGGGAAACTTATTTCTGGAGAACACTCAAATTGTTTGGCATATGTTTTGTTTATAACTTGTATAAACATGCAAGATTGTGATTACTAAGCTCTTCTTAATGATCCAGATGAATTTCCATGATTATTGTGATTAATCAAAAGGATTTAATCCCTCCTTGAAAGAACCAGTTAATTAACCACACAAATACAACAAATGTGCATTGATAAACTAAATAGAAACTTTTTATACCAATTCAAATAACCAGAAAACATCAATCATGGAGACAACTTTAGTAATACTTTCAATAAATCCAATAGACAATTAACACCAGAAATATGCAACCACATCAACTAATTTTCATTGATATCTCCATTTGAAATCATACATCATAGTCTCTATTTTGTAAATTTTATTCTACTATATCCATTTCTAATCTATCTACCATCTATCTACTCTCTATCTCTTTTTTATTTATAGTTGAAAATGGATATTTATACGTTTGTGTCCGAAAGGAAACAACACTTCACATTCCAATGTTGGTGAGCAACTGTATCGAGCCTTTTGTTAGTCAGTTTTGAGACATTCGCTGAGACATCCCGTAGTCATACCGATCCTCAATGTTATACTGACAGTCATCCTGCATCCCTTGTGTTTCATTGTGACCTCTCAAAGTCGGGGAGATGTCTCATAGACTATACTTTTCTTTACTGAAAGTTGTCCCTCCATCTTGTGTGTCACTGAGACAATTCTGAGTTGGGGAGATGTCCCACAGATTACCTATGTCTCACCAAGATGTGCTCCTTTGTTATGTTTGATTCACCGTGACCCTTCAGAGTTGGGGAGATGTCTCATAGATCACAATGTGTCTTACCGAGATGCACCCTGTGGTAATTTTTTTTGGTCACTGAAACGTAACCACCTTTTCACCGATGAAACCATATCTCGGCATGACCTTCAAGTTTCTCACCGATGAAATTGATCTTACCAATGAAATAAATTTCATTGGAAAGACTATGAAACTTTGAAAAGACTCATACTGATGCCAAATGTCTCGCCAAACCCATTCCTCTAGATTACTCTATTCGGTGAGACTCTCCCCGAAGTATTCTATCGGCGTGACTTATAGGTCGGTAGGACTACATGACTTCCTCTTGATAGTTCTTTGATATAATCCCTCCGCTATGTCGACAAGACCAAACACCCTCGATAAGACCCTACTATGATGCACTTTAGTCTTACCGATATGCATATCCTTATCGGCGTGACATATGGGTCACTGTGACAATATCATTCTCACACCGATGCAATAAAATTTCAGTGTGACAAAATGGGTCGGCGAGACTACAAGACCTTATGTCGATAACCCTTGGTAGAGTCCCATTGTGCTTTGTTGGCGAGACTCGATGCACTCGCCAAGACTTTATTCTGATACCGCTTAGCTTGGCTGATAAGCCTCCTCACATTGGTCGGTGAGACACGCCCCATTCGCTGAGACCACATACCGAATATAATTTTTTTGGACGAAGTGTGTACCCTTGCGCTAGTCGGTGAAACAATATAACTTCGTTGTGACTCATCTTGAAGAAGACTCTCTTTCTGATGCATTGTTCCATGCTAGTCGGTGAGACAACAAGAGTTCATTGAGACTTCATCCCAAATACCCCTTTGTTTGGCCAAAGTATTTCCTCGTGCGCCTGTTGGTGCGACAAAATGTGATCGGTAAGACCTTGTGCTAACGATAGTCCCCTTTTGCCGATAGACGAATTTTATCCTGTCGCCAAGACAATGATTTGTGTCACATTGAAATGTGCCTGCAGATGATCCTGATTGGTGTGACATCCCTGAGGTCTTGCCGATAATCTACAACAAATGTATATTAGTAGAAAATGAACAATGGGTCAGGGAGACCTTGATAATCTTATGCCAATAGGACTAATATGTGAAATACTCAGACCTAGATAGACTCATGGGATCTCATGGCCAAATATGGGGAAAATGTTCTCATGGTAGGACTTATTTGGAAACCT
Source organism: Sequoia sempervirens (assembly GCA_007258455.2). Classification (NCBI taxonomy): domain Eukaryota; kingdom Viridiplantae; phylum Streptophyta; class Pinopsida; order Cupressales; family Cupressaceae; genus Sequoia; species Sequoia sempervirens. The sequence continues at coordinate 5,688 of VDFB02063703.1, read as the reverse complement.
ATGAGTTCAATTGACTGTGAAAATTTTAAATTTTCATAGTTGTAACAGAAGGAAAGGGTATGTGCAGGATCATCATGGAAAAAATAGGCCCTTAAGTGGCAAAAAATTTAGAAAAATCAGAATCAGGAAACTTGACATAAAAATTTGAATAAGTTCTCTATATTATTTCAAAAATATGTAAGAATAGAATCTGTAGAAAATTGGATGTAGTTTCTAAACCACTTGGTTTGTTTAAAAAAAATAAAAATTATTTTTGGTGAAAAATTTGAAATTTCAATACAAAGGGTACTTTTAAATTTCAAGAAAAAAAATAAGTAGGTAGCTTGTCCGACCACCCTAACCACAATAAAATGATAATATTGTTTTATAAGATTTTAGATATAGAGGACTCATGCCTCGATGTGATGCATATTTTTTTGTAATTTTTTTGCAAGTAAATAGTTAATTATGATTTTTTTATTACAAATTTTTAAAATATATAAAAACTCGTGACAATCAATTCACCTTAACTCCGGCTATCAAACTCATGAAATTCATTTTTTATTTTTAATCCTATAAGTACGCAAAGCATAGAATGTAACGATGTTTTGATTCAAAAAAAATCTGATACCATTTGATAGCCATAGATGTTTTTCAATCAGCCTATCGATTAGGACTTTAGTCGTAATTTTCGAACAGAAATGAATAATAATTACTTATTAAATTAAAAGTAAAGCATAATTTATATTGGTGGAAATCTAAGAATCTCCTTTAAAAACCCTTTTCATTTCATCAATTTTGGGTAAAAAAATAGTTGTCAGCCACATACCCATCATATTGCCACTTTTTGGCCCATCATGATCCCGCACATACCTGAAACCAACAACATACCTCACAACACAAGATCCATGTGGCAGTGGATAACAAACAAGCAGAGTACCAGGCTTCTCTAATACAATTAATGGGTAATCTCTATGGCCAAAGTATTTCTATTTTGATAGATATTGGAGCTATTGAGTGTTTCATAGATCCTAGAACGATTTCTAAGCTTTCCATTTGACCTGGATATCTGGAAAATTCATGGTCTATTTAGTATGGGAGTCGAGTAGAGCGGGAAGTAGATTCATATTTCTTTTGCATCGAGTTAGAACTTCCCAACTTCTTGACCCAAGTTGGCATTTACATGGCACCATTAGGATCCTATGATGTAATCTTGGGAATCAACTAGTTAACTGAGATCAAAGCTATTGTAAATTGTGAGGATACAATGGTGAGTTGCATGGATAATTATGGGAACCTAATTGAGATATAGGGGATACAACAACCCTTGGAGCTTAGGTAGATCTCATTGATGCAGCTCAAGAGAGATAAGAGAAATGGTTGTGTCATATATGTTGTGAATTTTAGTGAACCTAACAATGAGAAACTATACCTAAATGATTATCCAATCCTTAAGGAATTATGGGATGTGTTTCCCAAATATCTCATTGAGATGCCTCCAAGGTGATTATTTGATTTCTCCATTGACCTATTGCCAAGAGTTGAGCCATAGTCTAAGGCCACATAGAAGATGACCACAATAGAGCTTTATGAATTGAAAGCCCAGTTATAGGAACTGTTATGCAAGGGGCTTATTAGACCTAGTGTGTCACCATGGGGAGCACTAGTTATCTTTGTGAAAAAGAAGGATGAAACCTTGCATCTTTGTATTGACTATCATATGTTGAACAAGTTGACCATCAAGAATTGCTACCCTCTTCTAAGGATCGATGAATTATTTGATCATATGAAGGGAGTGACAATATTCTCAAAAATAGATCTCATATATGGATACCATTAATTTAGGATAAGGGAATAAGATATTCCAAAAATGACTTTCATAACTCAGTATAGGCATTACGAGTTCACCATTGTACCATTTGGATTGACCAATGCACCTGAAACCTTCATGAATCTTATGAATAGTGTGTTCTAGGACTAATTGGATGATTTGTTCCTAATATTTATTGATGAAATTTCAGTTAATTGCAAGCCTATTGAGGAGCACAACCAACACCGGAGGATCTAATCTTATAGTTTCTAAGGGAAAAGAATATTTTTAGAAAGCTATCCAAGTGCTCATTTTACCATGATAGGGCACATTACCTAGTCACATTTTCTCAACTGATGGATTCTCTGTAGACCCTGCGAAGATAAAAGAAATTGTAGAATGGTCGACACCTCAAAGTGTGACAGAGGTGTGAAGCTTTATGGGTCTTTCTAGATATTAAAGAAAATTTATTAAGGTGTTTTCTAAAGTTTCAACTATAATAAAATCTCTCCAAAATAAAGGAAAGAGGTTTGATTGGATGGAGAAGTGTAAGAAATCTTTCCAACTCCTAAAGGAGAAACTCACAACAGCACCAGTGTTAATTATTCTAGATCCCAATGGCCAAATTTTCAATGATCATGGATGCATCAAAGTAGGAGAAATGTTAATGCAAGAAGGGAAAGTAGTAATGTATAAGTCTAGGAAGTTGAAGCAGCATGAAGTGAATTTCAATTGTAGATTTTTGGCACCAAGCACTTCTCTAGCTCTTCTAGGGTTTTTCACCTAAAAGGAGAAAGGTAGGGCAAAAAATGCTAAAGGGTTCATTCAAATTATGTTATGTATGATGTTATTTAGACTAAATAAAATGATATAAATGTAATTATATGAGCTAATTGATTGATTATGAATGCAAAATCTAAGAATTATGCTATGTTGGAAAACACATTGTGTAATGCAACAATGAACTAGAAATGAATGCAAAGCTAAACATAAATGAATAAGACTTGAAGTGTGCACCTGAAAGCTTGAAGGAGACTAGAAATTATTTTTGAAACATTGATGATGCTAATTTTTAGGCCTAGAGGGACTCATTCGCCATTTTAGGAGAAATCAGTCGAAGTTCTACCAAACTGAGTCAAGATCTGTTTCATGACAAAAGGGTACTCAAAAATGTAGAAAACTCAAAATTGACCCTGGAGTGGGACTCATTCACCACCCATGGCAAATGAATCCACTTTTGAATTTATGGATTTTCAAAAGTGGATTATGGAGCTTTTGATATGCACTTTGACTTCCTAGAGGTGTCTGCTTCCAAAACTATGATTTACGGGGTATGAAAATGAAATTTTGTTGATATTTTGACTTGTTGAATGAGGAGAATATTTTAGCAACTTTCCAACTTGATCTTCAATGATTTCCAAGCTTCCAAGAGACCTAAATCTACAAACACAGAAGACAAGAGGGAGAGATTTTGAATGTTAAGGCATGGGGGTTTGCCTTGGTCAAACCCCTTTTAGGTAATTAAACCAAAATAATGAAAAAATGCAATGAAACATGTAATAATGGAGTTGATTACCTTGCCATGATGTTTTATCTTGAATGTCTGCAACAAAACATGAAGAATTTTCCCTTGAATGTCTGAAAATTGATCTTGAATGGCTTGTGATGTTAAAACCCTAAGTTGGTTTACTTGAGATAGAATATTGGTGGATGAATAATGATAAGAGATAAGTTATGGGAGATAAGAGATATGAAATGAGGAGAAAAACACTTATTTATACACACTTGTGCCTTGGTAACCCGATGATACCTCATCACAGGCTGATATAAGGTAATTTTGAATAAAAACCCAAAAGAAAATTTAAAATATTTTGAATTTGGGGCCAAGGGGGACTCATTTTCCACCCATGGAAAATGGGTCCCACCTAGGGCCTAAAAATGGGTGTCGGGAATTAAGTCACATTTAATGTGGTTTGTTGGGTTTACATTAAAAAATACACTTAATTAAGCCTTATAAGGGCATAAAGGGGTCAAATAAAGAATAAGAAAGGTGTAAATAGTGAAATTATTCCTAGAGAAGCGTGAAATCATGTTACAAGACACAACACTTCAAAATAGGACTTGATTAGTGATGAAAAGGTGATTTTTAGGTGAACTGTAATGAAAAGAGTCTAGAAAAGTGTAGAAATGTGTTACAACACTTCACAACACCTTCACAAAACATTAATAAATGTATTTTATTCAATTTGCAAGGGTCAAAGACATAGTGTGGACATATAAAACACCTCACAAAACTAAATCAAAGTGTCATTAAGTTCAATTTATCATGAATTATTCCCATGTCAAGCAAAGGGTACTTTTTTTCTATAGTGCAGAATTATGCACCACATGATCTAGAATTAGTATTTATAGTTTATGCCTTATAGATGTGGAGGTACTATCTTTTAGTAGTTATAGTTATGCCTTATAGATGTGGAGGAACTATCTTTTGAGAAATTCATTTGAGCTAAAAATAGATCATTTGGTATTGAGATACATTTTCACTCAACCAAACCTCAATGCAAGACAAAGGAGATGGCTAGAGCTCCTTAGTGAGTATGATTTTGGAATTGAGTATATAAAAGGATTTAGGAAAATTGAGTGGCTAATGCTCTTAGTAGAAGAAGGAATCTAGCAACCATGACTTGTACAAGATCTAATTTGAGGTAGCAGGTGATGAGCATTATGAAAGAGTGAAAAGGGATCTAGAAGAAAATTTGTCAAACCATCAATTTGATGGGTATGATTTTGATTCAAACAGTGTCTTGAGATATCAGAGGTACATGTATATTCCAAATTTTGGAGAGATTAGGAAGTTGGTCCTAGAAGAAGTCCATAATGCACCATATTCAAGACACCCCAGAGTTACAAAGATGATCATAGAATTCAAAACCTTGTATTATTGGTTGAAACTCAAGAAGGATGTAGTGGAATACGTATCCAGATGCTTAGAGTTTCAGTGAGTTAATGTTGAGCACGTGCATCCACCAGGGCTTCTTTATCCTCATGATATACCTGAGTACAAATGGCAAGTGATCAACATGGACTTTGTGTAGGGGTTACCTCTAAGAAAGAAAAAACATGATGTCATTCTGGTAGTAGTTGATAAGTTGACTAAGGTGGCACATTTTATTCTAGAGAACCTTAAGGATGGATCATTGACCTTGGCCAAGAAATTTTTCCAGGAGATCTTCTGATTACATGGAGAGCTAGAGACCATTATATCTAGTAGAGATACACAAATGACATCAAGGTTTTGGACAACCTTGAATGCAACATTAGGGACTAAGCTAAACTTCAATTCAGCCTACCATCCTTAGGCTGACTAGAAAACTAAGTGAACTAGGTAGTAGATCTCCTTTGGATTTACTGAATGGATCAACAATACAAATGGGAAGAGTATCTACCACAGGTAGAATTTTCTTATAACAACTCCCATCATGCATCCTTAGGTATGGCACCTTTCAAGGATTTTTATGGGTGAAAGTGTCATACTCCCATCAGTTGGGATAGATTGGAAGATAGGATCATAGTGGGTCTTGAAATGCTAAAAGAAATGGAAGAGAAGATGAGACTTATCAAGAGCAGATTGAAGGAAGCAAGAGATAGACAAAAGAGTTATGCCAACAGGAATAGAACCTTTAGGAAATTTGCAGTTGAATACAAGGTATTTTTAAGAGTCAAGCCACATAAGAGCTCTATTACCTTTGGTAAATCATCCAAGTTCGCTCCAAGATACGTGGGCCCCTTAGATGTGTTGGAAGTAATCAACCTAATTGCATACAAACTTTCTCTACTACCTACTCTAGCTCGAATCCATAATGTGTCTCATGTTTCTTTGCTTAAATCATACCACCTAG
>VDFB02063702.1:0-16831 GCA_007258455.2 Sequoia sempervirens | reverse complement strand
CTTCAAATTCACCCTTTCCCTTGTAGCACTAGGAATCAACTCAATCGGGTAACTCTTCTCAACCACTCACTTTCAAACTAAAAATCAACCACTTTCAAAGATCCATTTTGATAGTCAACATCATATCAGTGATTCACCAAAGACTCCTTTGTAACAAATCCTTCAAAATAGACTTTTAATACCTTTTAGGGCTCAAATTAGCCCACTTTCCCAAAGAGACCACTCTCTAAAAATTTTCAAACTTCCTAAACCTTTGGATCAGCAATTAAAATGTCTCAAAACCTTAGATTCCTCAACCAAACTTCAAAAATTCAACCACCCAATATTCAATCCTTAAAACCCTCTTCTGAGGCCTAGAAACCTTAGGGTTTAATGGATCTTGCACTCCCCAAACACTCTAGAATCTAAAAATTGTTCAAAAGAGTATTAAATTCCCTGCACATACTTAATCCATCATAAAAGTACACCTCCCAATACAAAAACTTAGTTTCATACTCTAAAACATCTCCTTTTGGAAGGAAAACTCAAAACTTCACCATTGGGATTCTCACCCAACTCGCTTCTAGACCTCCCCTGCATTCACCAACCTTCCTACACACCAAAAACAATTATTCCACACCCATTCCACCAAGATACATCCTTCATAGTAGGTGGAGTGGGTTTTAATACATTGTAGGAACCTCAAACATAATATGCCCTGTTTCAGGCTAGTTTGAAAAGAATGGAGTTTAAATGCACCAAATTAAAAATAAATCCTTCAAGGTTGATTAAAAAGAAACAAGGAGTGATAAAATATAGAAAACACAACAATTTTGAACCAAAAAGGTATAGTACGGACTGTACAATCTGCTGTTACAACACAAAATACAAAAAAATGGAGAAAATCAACCTTTTTATTCAATCTTCAATCTTCAAAATGATTTCAACAACCATATTTTGAGTTCCTCAAGTTTTTTTAAATAATTTTCCTCCCAAACTAAGCCCCTACAACTTCCACAACTAACTTTCAAAAGGACTTGACCATTGGCCTTCTAATCTTGTCTTATTACAACATTTCAAATTTTGCACTTTTCACAATTTTGCAATTTCAACATTTTGCATTTTTTTAAAGACCTCAACCAACTTGACACCTATAAACCCACAAATATGACTCTTTACATCATCACATGGTCTCATAGACCTTATTCTACTACAAAGACTCCTAAATTCTAAAATCTAGATCCTAAAATCTTAAATGGACAAAACATCTTTAATGGTGCTCTTGCACCACATTTTGACCAAATTGCTCAAACAAAAGGCTAAAAACACCCACTCTAAGAGCTCCATTACACCAAATAACCATTATTTCTCCAATTTCCTCTCTAAAACACCAATTGATGAACCAAAGGAACCATCAAATTATTGGTAAAGATGGGGACAACATCAAAGACACTGAAAATTGAATCCTTATCTCTCCAAATATCCCTCTTTCTACTTTTAAAAATTTACATTAAGCCATGTTGAGAATTCCAAGCATGAATTCCCAACCACAAATAATCTCCAACACATTGAGAATAATTCCCAACATATCTCCAAGAGCTATAGTGAAAGTCTCGTGCACACAAACCCATGTAATCAATTGCAAACATCAATGCAAAGTTTGAACATTTCATGACTAGCATTTTAGAATAACCACTAATCAACAATGCACAATCTAGAAACCAAAGGGCCAAGTCTAAAAATTATCCTACAATTTTATGCATATTTCTGAGACTCAACCAAATCAACCATCTTAAGATAGGTGGTATTCTTCCATTGGTTAATGTTGAGTGAAGACTAGTAAGTTCGTGTTTGGACATCATTAAATGCTCATTTACTAACCATCTCAAGAAAGTGTTGCTTGACATATAGAGTGGATCCGCCAACATTATCTCATGCTTGACTATAAAATCACACATTTCAAAAACATAAAACCTCTTACCAACACCATCCACATAGAATTTGACAATCACCTTATAATTTAACAAATCATGTGAGCATAGAGGATTATTGTACACAATCATAGAAACAATATTTCCTTCATCCCTTTCATTGGTGTCATCATAGAATTCATGCACATCTTCTTCATCTACTTGAGGGTGCCCATCATTAGTTTTTGATCCATAGAATGTAATGTGATGAATACCACACACATCACAATCACTACATCTACCTCATGGTTGCAAGTTATGCCTTCTTGTGGCAATTCTTCTTCCCTACTCAAGAGTTCACACTCTTGATATACCTTCCAATTACCATCATCATCATGAATCTACCTAGTATTATGCAAGGTTTCATCATTATGTAGTTCATTTATACCTTCAACAATTTTCTTGATCTCCATAATCCTTGTATTAGCTTATTGTCCCTCAAGTGTGGCTGCAATAGGTGTTTGATTTTTTTCTTTGCATAAAGAATGATGAACTAATGTAAGATCAAGACAAATCCTATCAAACTCTTTCTCCTTCTCTTGGTAAGCATCATAAGCCTCCTCTACAAACTTAATGGCATTATCCCTATCTAAGAGCAATTGCAAATATTCTATCTTTAATGATTCCAATGCCTCTTTGATGGATTACATCTTGGAAAGAGCATCTCCATCCTTAACTCCATTTGGCCTCTCTTCAAATTGAATCTTCCAATATATTTCTTCAATAAAATGATGTGTGCTATCAAATCTTGATAACAATTTAACAATATTCTCTTCTAAAACCTTTAATTTATCCTTCAAAACTTGTATCTCTTTAGGCCCTTGATATTAATCAGCAAAGAAGCTTTGCTCATCAAACATCAAATTTTCTGATTTGCTTTCATTGACAAGATTTTTAAAATCAGCTTCGTTACTAACCTCTTCACTGCATAATTCTTGAATAGAAGGCTTGTCAACAACTTCTTCAAGCAAATTAATATCTCTATCTTGACCTTTCAAGTTCTCATGCTCTTCTTGTGTATAAACCAGAAAGGAAACTAAATCATTTTCTGATTTTAAAACATTCTTCTCTCCAACAAAATAATTCACATTCTCATTAGCCTTTGCTGCAACTTTTCCTCCAATGTCCATCTCATAGCTTGCATTGAAATCAAGATTTTGTACTTTATTGGGTTCAAAGGGAAATTTATCCCATAAAGGTTCCTTGGTAACCTTAGACACCTCCACACTCGGATCCCAAATGCTGAAAGGATGATTATTTTGATCAAAAGGAAGTTTCCCTTCGTACTCCTCTTGAAATGGTGACTCTTTGAAAGAGACACCTTCCAACTCACCAAAACTAACATCTTCATGAGAATCTTTCTCCAAGAGCTTAGTTTGATGATCAAACGATTCAAATTCATGACTACTCATGTCATCTTCACTAGAATAAAGTAAAAGATCATCATTAATAGCTAATTTGAAGAATTTATCCTTCTTGTCTTCAATGAGCCCTTCATGTGAAGGTATATTACCGATCTCTTCATTAGTGGTCATAAGCATACCAAGGAGGTATTCTTGAAAAACCTCCATAGAATCATTGAGAAACATCTTTTTATTTCCATCTTCTGTATTAATGTCCACTTCATTTATCTGCTCTCTCTTCTTCATGTGTGGCTTCAATTTTCCCTCACACTGATTGAACAAATCTCTGATCAACATACCAATAGTAGAGGATTTCTTCCCTTCTTGATCATAAATGTTTAGCAGGAAAGATAGGATGGAATTTGGAATGTCATCCATCTCATTGATAGTCAAAACGAAAATGCTTCTCATTGTTACAACTACAACCTCCTCTTGTTCAATCCAAGTTGAAATGAAGAGGTAATGGATCAAATAATATATTCGATCTTGCATACCAATTCAACTAGCAACTTACTTGTTTTGAGTTCAAAAAAATTCAATATAGAAACTCTTCTAGAGTACTGACTGCTACCAGTTTCATCAAGATCTTGAAAGATTTCCACGAACATATGAAGAAATCTCTTCATAGTTTTATCATCATAGGGAACCAAGGGTGTGAATATTATCATCACTTCATTGAGGCAAAAAGTAACCAACAAATTTACTTCTTCATCTGGATGTCCCAACCAATAAGGATGTTTCAAAGAGGTCACTACATATATCAATGTTGTTTTAATTAACTTTAAAGGTGACTATTTCACCTGGCTCAAACATTGTTCCAACAAAATAAGTATTCTCACTTCTTCCATTGTTTGAAATTCTTCATTGAGCCTTGTTCCTATGGTGTGAAGTGACCTTGAAAAACTTATTTCTTCTTCAGAAGTCTTGATTAATTTAGATAGCTCATGACTTCTAAACTTTAGAATATGGATTATCTTCAAAAATTTTGAAAACTAAAATTGAATTATTTTCTAACCTCTGGTGTAGTATTAGTTCTCCCTGTCACACATTTGACAAGTGAAGCTTTGAATGCACAAGATGGTAGGAAAACTGGCTTTGATACCACTAAAATATGCCCCTTAATTTTTTCCTTGAAATTTTGAATACAAATCTAGCACAACACCAATTGTAAATGTTAGCTCTCAAATTCTAAATCATCTAAAAGTAACCTTTTCCAAGAATTTTCACCAAGATAATATTGAAGGCAAGGTGATAGAATATGGGAAGGGATCATTAGCAACCAAACTGAAATGAAGACAAAGCTGAAATGAAAACATACGGTGATCCAACCATGAAACATCCATGCTACCACTTGTTTAATGGGGGGAAGATATTACAATGAGAGAAATTCATCTGCTATTAGTAGGAATCCACTCAAGTAGTTAGGATTCTCCACTCATTCAATGGGTAAATTATGAAAATTACAATGATTAATTCCTCCACACTAGCGATAAACCATCCAACAATTACAGTGTTTGCATTAAATCAAAAAGATATTACATAAATGAAAATAATTGAGATAGTACACTATTCACATCCTTAAAATTCAATTTATCTACACATTACGAGTGCTAAAGATGTACAATCAAACAAGTGATGAAAGATGATTCACCAAAAACTCTAATCTTCTCAATCTTCAGAATTACCAATGAAAATCAAAATTATTGAAAGTCTGATATAGCAAACAACAAATTGAAAATTTTGAACCAAAAATCTAAGATACCCAAAAATGCATGTTTCTCCATCAAAATTTAAATAAACATTCCAAAACTAAACTTACTAAACTTCAGAGACATGGCAACTGACTTTAAGCTTGAACTTCACCCCAAACAACCTCTTGTTGAAGAAGCATGAATTCCAAAGCAACTACAAGAAGAAGTATGACCCTAGAGGAGGTATGACCTCTCTATAAAATCAAGGAAATCATGATGAATTCATTTTTTTATTTTGAAATTTGAGTCACCATTAGCATAGAAACATTTAGCATCAATACCCATAATGAAAATAAATTTATTCTATGAGCTCCAAACAAAAAAATATCTTCAACAATACAAAACCAACAAGCTCAAAACTGAAAATTATCACCAAAATCTTCGATAATGAGGCTCAATATGCACTTTTGAATGAAGCACACTCCCAATTTACCATCTAGGGAACCATAGTTTCAGGCCCAAAGAATGGTCTAAATACTAAGCTCCCACCTTAGCTAGGTTCTGAAATCAATCTAGTAGCATAACTTTACAATATTTTCCAATGATGATCAACTCCAAGCAATGCCTTCTTTCATAGCCTTCAAAGAGAAAACCAAGAAATTTGTAACTCCTTTCAAGAAACTCTTCAATTACCTCCAATAGACGCCACCTCTCATGTTGCACTTTATTTGTATAATTAAAAAATTAACCATCTCCCTCTAGGCGTCCATTAACAAGTTGCATGATAAAACATTTAATATAAATATTAAATGCTCAAATCAACCCTTTATGTTCCATTTTTAAAAATTACTTGAAGTCATCAAGCCTAGGCATGGGGTACAAATTCATAAAATAAAATTGACAACTATAGAACTTGGTCCAAAGAGGTAGCTAAGAGAAATGCCCAAGCTGCAACTAACAAACTGCTAAAATTAGCAAATTGACTTTGCCAAGCTAAACCAAGTTGACGATGATGCCTTTTCCATAAATGGACTTACTAAAAATAGAAAATGCCAAAAATAGTAAGTTAACTTTAAATCCATCAGAAAGCCAAATTGATCAGCCACATTGAACTACAAATGATTGAGGTGTTACTAGAATGATACTGCTAAAAGATAGACTTACCAAAAAAAGAAAAATGATATAAATAGTAAGTTTGCAAGACCTCCTTTGAATGCCAACTAAGCATTATAATGAATTACTATAAATATTAAGTGTTTCCAAATATCAACTGAGCACAAACTAGGCAGCCATCATGACTTACTATAAATAGTAAGTGCTCGAAAAGGTTGTTAGATTCAGATGCATGTCACACCACCTTGAATGTCTTTGAAAACCCAAAAACCTTTCTTGTTGTACCATAGAAAAAAGTATTTCTTGCTTGATATGGGAATAATTGATGATAAATTGGACTTAATGAGGCCTTGATTTAGTGTTGTGAGGTGTTTTACACATCCACACTAGGTCTTGAACCCTTGCAAATTGAATTAAATCTATTTATCGATGTCTTGTAAAGGTGTTGTAAAATACTTTCACACTTTTCTAGACTAATGGACCTATTTTCCCCTTAATTCAACATTGTACAATATATTTAATTGCATAATCACATAAATCTAGAAGGATTGTAAATCAAACATAATTCTAATCTAGTGTTGTAATGTGTCTTACACATTCACATTGGATGTTGTGCCTTTCTAGGCTAAGTGGACCTCATTTTAGTGTTGTAAAGTGTATTTAATCACACTTTCACATTGAATTTTGTGTCCCAATCCCTAATTACTCTTTACATAATCATTAATAGGCCCCTATGACCCCATATTGTGCATCCCAAGGCATAATTTGATCAAATACCCAATGAAATCAACATAAGAATTGAAATTACTCATTCCCCAACATTCCAGCTGTCAAAAGGACCCCTCTAGGACTAATTCACCTAGGGTGGTGAATCAGTCCCATTTGGATCATTTTTGAGTTTTTAGAGGGAAATTTTTGAATTTAAGTTTTATTTTTCTTCATGCCTGCCTTGGTATTTTCCTATAAATATAAGTCTTTAAAACCTAATTTACATCTCTTAACACATTCATCTTATTCATCATCTATCTTCTTCCTCAAGTCAAGCAAGTTAAGATTTTATCATTCCAAGTCATTAAGATAGCATTTTCAAACATCCAAGGGAAGATTCTCCATCCATTGTAGAAAAAAATCAAGATCAATCATCAAGGAAAGGTTTTTATTCCATTGTTGCATGTTTCAATACTTTGTTTCATCATTTTAGTTTAATTACCTAAAAGGGGTTTGACCAAGGCAAACCCCCATGCCCTAACAATCAACAAGTTTTCCCTCTTTACATGTGATTTTCAAGTCTTGTATGCAGATTTGTAAAAGAAAAAAGGTGGAAAAGTCTTCATAATATTTTCAAATATATTCAAGGTGGTCAAAGCCCTAAAAGAAGTTTCAATAGCACTTATAGGTTAGATTCTACAGTTTTAGATTTGACAACCTATCAAGAACATAAAGGAAGACTGAAGGCTATAGTTTCCAACCCTATATTTTTAGAAATTCAGAGGTGGAATTATTATCCATTAGTGGAAAATTAGTCCCACTGCTAACCTTGAAAAGGGGTTTTTGCAAATCTAAATACCTAGTATCCAAAAACTTGTTTTGACAGACTTTGTCAGAAATAGGACTAATTCACCTAGAATGGAGAATTAGTCCCAATGGGATTTTTTAGTTTCTTCTACAACATTCCAAATCTCCATCCCATCACTTTCCAACCTCCAGGTGCACCCTTCTCAGTTTCACTAAGTTTTTTTCATTTTTTTATGTTTTTAGTTCATTTTTGCATATCACAATGTGTTTTCAAACAAGTTACATTTCTTAGGTTTTGCATTAGTAACTCATTTAATTTTTCAGTGCATTACACTTAGATCATTACATTGACATAATTCATCTATATTACATCTACTCTTGCATTATTTTTGAGTGTGACAATTGCCCATTTTGGCCCTTCTTTCTCCTATTAGGTGAAAAACCCTAGAAGTGCTAGAGAGGATTAGGATTCCAAAATATTTGTTACACCTGCATGCAAGGAATCAGTCAAAGTTTCATGTTATTATCTTAACATGCATGTTACCTCATCCTGAAGCTCTCCAAAAGCCCAAAAAACTCCATTAGAAATGCATAAAAAATACACACATGGAAGCCTTAAAAAATGCATATGAACTTCCTAAAAATTAGGAAACCCTAATTCCATTTTTGACTAACCTACAAGATTTTGGTAATAGGTTATCTATCTCAAGGAGTGTATGGATAAAATGGGGACATTAAAGAAGACAAAGAATCCTTTTGGGTCAATATGGAGGATACCTAAACATCTCAATGCTTTGCATCATCCCCAAAAGGAAAACACAAGACAAAGATAATGTTTACAACATATAGAAGAATGTAGATAAAAATAGAAGAAAGTCACAATAGATTCACTTCCTTTGTATCCTTGTGCCAATGGAGTGACAAGGGTCATCCAAAGTAGGCTCACAAACATAAAGATGTTCCAAGTAACACAATACAGGGGATCATATTACACACATGCAGTCACACAAAGAACATGAATAGACATAAAGCTAGTATGAAACATGCAGGCCAACCTAAAGTAATTTTTTTGCATTCCAATCTTGTTCATCATATACAAAAATTGGATAACTAGTCAAAGGGGCAACAACGAGTGTTGTACTAGGAAAATCACCAGGTTCAACACGTGGTGAGTCACTCTTGTTAGGAGGATCATCACAGTTGTCATCTTAAGCTCATGGAAGATGAAAATAAAAAATTCAGCTCATTATGAAATTCCTCATCAATCTTAATGATTTCATCATCATCATCATCATCATCATCATCCAAGTTTATCACAACAAGAGGTCTAATGATAATATCGATAGAGGTTTCATGTTGTTGTGGTGAAAGTAGAGAGTCAACATGCTTTGTTTGAGTTGGTGTTTTATCTTGGTTTTCTAGTTTGTTCTTTTCTTTTAACTTATGATCAATAGTATGATGTCTAAACCTATGCTCTTTAGGATTTTAGTTTCTTTTTTGCACAATTTTCAAGCTATAATGGTGTAGGAGTGGGTTTATCAACCATTGTTTTCTTTTCTTCCCACAAGGGAGAAATGGAAGGAACCATTGAGGGTTTCTCAACTACTTTCTCTTTAGGTTTATAAAATTGTTTGATATTATGGGGCATAGTGACAATTGTATGGTTATCTCTTGGTCTCTTGTAGGAAATGGGTGGATGAATTGTCATGGATTTGTCTTTCTTGGAAGAGATTCAATCATGGATTCAAGAATGTTTCTAAGGGATAATTTTGATATGCACTTTTCTTTGAAGTTTTGATAAGATTTAAACAAGAAGTCTTACGAGGCTTAATAGGTTCCATAGGTTTGGGCCAAAATAATTGCAATGAGAAATTCCCATGAGAAGATAAAGGATTAAAAATGCTAATGATGCATAGCAAAAATTTCATTACCAAATGGAAATTTTAAACATTTATGCACTACCGACATAACAACATCCATGGAGCATAGCTATGGATAGCCTACCTTCACACGAAATTGGTACAAAAATGGGATGATGGAGAATGAGACCTCTAATTGCTTCGGTCCAACTTTTAATGGGAGAGCGATTGAGCCTATCATAGGGCAAGAAAAACCATTATTATTTTTATCCATTATTTTGATTGTTCATAAGAGTCTTGGTAAAGTTCATGCACAAAGAATTCTCACGATCACATTCACATGGTGATCAATTAATATGTCCACAGGCTTGTATTGATTCTTTTGGCTATGTAAAGAGGACCATCTAAGTACATGCTTGATTATGCTATTTTAGAGAAAGCAATGTCAAGAGATTTTAGTTTGACCTGTATGAGGCTGGAACATCAATGAAGTTGATCATAGTTTGTATGTCATCCTCATTATCACTCTTGTTATCATTAGTCATGTCTTGTACATTATCAACATTCGCCACATCATTATTTAAAGCCACTAGCTTTAAACAAATGAGAACAATGATTTAGCATTGGATTGGTAAAGATTTGTAAATTTTGGTTGATGGTGTGACTAATGACATAGTATAGGTTACTACACCCGGATCCATACAGAATTCAAGGCATATACGTCCCTAATTAAGAATCAATCACACAAGATCATCTTCACTATAAACAAATACAAAGAAGCCATTAAAAACTGAACATTCTAAAATCATGAAAGCTTCTATCCTATACTTAATACAATGAAACTTATAATCCTATTGGGGGAGTGGTGTCACGCTGATGTGAAATGGAGACCCTTTTCCAATCCCTTGTATGATGAGCTTGTTTCGATTGATTCTATTGAAGAGAATCGACAAAATTGATGAAAGATGTGCAATAAAACATGATTTAAATGCTAAATCATCATGATGAATGCTAAGATGTTCGATATGGATGTATGAAAATCTACTCTAAATGTATGCAAGCTTCAAAAGATTAAAACCCTAATTATAAAATATGCTAAATATATGCATCTATTTTATCATGGAAGCCATTAATGGAAGCTAAGCTAATATGCTAGTAAATAAAGCTAAAATGATGTTCAATGTGAGTGCAAGTGAAAATGATTTTAACAACATAAGTTTGTTGTTAAAAGATGGATTCATTTGTCTCCAAATAGTGACCTATTTATAGGAGGAAAAATGAGAAATGAAGGGCTAAGATTGAAAATCTAATAATGGTTAATATGGAAGGAAGATGGAGGCATGGATCATGGATTCCCATCAAGGGTTAAGAATGCAAGTTGATATTTAATGAAGGGTTTACATTCATCCAAACAAACACACTTTCAAAACTTGCACAAGAAGTTTTGCTTTCGAAAGGAAAAATTGCACATGAAGTCTTGTTGAAAACTTTTGCACATGAAGTCTTGTTGAAAACTTTCACATGAAATTTTGTTGAATCAAAAAAAGGAAATATTCCTTTTTCAAATGAGTGAAGAAAAGAGAGAATATTCTCATGTAGAGGAAAATTAGATATTTAGTTAGTTAAAAATTTAATTTGTAAAGGGGAAGGAATATTCCTTTGGAGGAGTAAGAAAGGAGGAATATTCCTTTGCAAGTGGGGGAATTAGATTTATTAGTAATTTGATAATTAAATAAAGTTTCGATTATGCAAATTAGGGGAATTAGGATATTTATTAAATAATTTATTTATTTAATGGAAAGGGGAAGTGATATGATATTAATTAAACAACTTAGGTTCTATACTCAAATAAGAGGACTTTAGGATTAATGTTACCATGAAAGGGGATGAATAACCCACTAGGTCAATTAGATTAATAGATGAAAATGAGGAAATTAATTAAATAGCTAGGCTAATTTAATCAATTAAGCGAAAAGAGGATGGGTTTTAGGACAAAATGATGTTAGTTATCCAATGTGATCCATCGAGACATTTTTAAGTGTACATGTTTTCCCTCAAGCAAATGTACTTCTCATACTGGTTCAAAGACCGATGTTGATTTCGATGTCGATGATGATGTATATCGATGATCTCTTTGAGATGTTGATAGCCAAGCTAAAGTTGATTGATTTTATTGATTGATTGATAAAATTGTTGAGGATTCACAACAATGCAAGGATTGTGTTGAATAACACAAGGATTGGTAGGGAAAGATATATCCCAATGATGATTGATTTGATAATTTGATCAAAATTTACTAGCAAGGCTAGGAACAAAGTGTGTTGATGATTTGACATACTCCCTTAAAGGACTGACCTAAGGTGTCTTAAGGGCACATCAATGATGGTCTTTCCTACTGCTCATGCTCGAGACTCATAGTTCTACAAGGTTCTATTTGGATTTTTGATGTTTGACCCTTTTAGGGTTTTTGATATGTTCTTGATGTTTTGGATTTTGAATTTACAATTTTTGAATGTTTTTGGATTTTCTATTAAATGTTTTATCAATGTTTTTTATATTTTTTGATGAATGTTTTATGAATGTTTTTGGGATTTTCGATGAGATTTTGAGGTAAGTGATACATAGATCATGATGTCAATATCATGTTGTGAGATATAAGACATGGATCAAGAGTTATTTAAAAACAAGAGTGTAATAACCTACCCCCAGTGTCTAGGAATGTTTCATAATGCAATGGATAACCAAGATAGGTAATGTATATGCAAAGAGTTTGACAGAGTTTTATCATGTTAGATATGGGCTATGGGACTTCATGGGATAAAATGCTAAAGAGCCTGTCGAGATTTTTCCATGAGTAGAGTTGAAGTATACACCGAATCTTTGTCAAGATCAAGATAAATGAGAATATTTGGATGAAAGATAGATTGGATGGATGGAGGGAACATTGGATTTATCATGACAAGGATGAGATGCTTATTTCTAAGAAGGACCATATAGATGCTTGATTCTACTCATGATGCATTTTTTCTAGGTTTTCATCATAGTACTTGCCCAAAGTGCCACTGAAGTGGTTTTCACTAGAGGACAATTTTTATTTTTACTATTTTCTTGATTTTTTAATTTTTGATTTTTTTTAATTTTTTACCCTCATGTTGAATCATTTTGTGGTACTGACATAGAGGCCACTATCATAACATGCCAATGATATACTGCCTAAAGAAGCTGCTTTGCTAGGATATGAACACTTGAATGCAATTTTGAAGAACTCTGATTTGTCTTGTGGATACCAAAATTAACCTTGTCTATGGGTGCATGTTGCAATATGGTACCTTCATAATCCTTATGATGAAGGGTAGCTATCAACATATGATTAATGCAATAATTAGATATCATGAATGGAGTGGACAGTGACATGTATGAAGGAATATGAGATGTATTGGTTGATGGTTTGGAAACTTTGACTCTCCAAACTTGGGAAGATGAGAAATGATGGGTGGGAATAGAGGTTTTCATGGAATTAGGACCAACCATTGGATATACTCCATTCCTTTCTTGAGAATCCTACTTTTTCTTTTGAGGAAATTTTTGATGGATACCTTTCCCCTTTTTATTTTTCTCCATAATTTATTTAACTAATGGAGTTTTGGAGGGATGATTTTCTTTATTTTTCTTTGGTATCCATTTGTATTTACTTTGTCCTTTTTTATTTATTGCTTCATTTTCTTTGATGATATTTTCCTTGCTTTGATAGGAATTCTTCTTTTTATGTTGGTCCCAATTTATGTATGATATGATGGGTGAATGCCCACTCATGATACAACTATTTTTAGCATTGATAGTGTTTTCATCATAAGGATCCTTCATGCCCCATATTTTGATGTTTGTAGTAGACAATATTTCCCTCAGTGTTGTGAAGGTATTACCAATACCTAACCATTTTCCCTAATAATGTATCCTTTGATCCATAGCCACTGAATATGACTTGTCATGAACACATGATATTGCTATGGGTTCCTGTTGTTTAGTAATATGAACTATTTGCTCTAATTCCATGACATTGTTATTTGTGGACACTACTTCAAAAGATGTTTATGCTGACTCAAAAGATGTTGATGATGCAAATCACTGTAAGAATCAAGAATCTCAACTGTTGCTTGCTCTTGTGTAGAAATATAAAGAGTGGGAGACTCTTGTTTTGGATGAAGAAAATCTATATGTCTATTAGAAAGAAGCATCTCAGGGGTGATATTGGGGACATATTTATAATTTAAAATAGTTTGGAAGATATCCCTTATCTCTTGGTGTCCCTGGGGATAGGGGTTCTTGATCCTAACTCGATTCAGAGTAACTTTTTTTATCCTCAAGATTCTCCTCCTGACATGATCCTCGGGTGGATGATAGATCATTGGTAAAAGACTCTTCACAATAGTTGGTAGGTATGGGTGCAACAAAGGATTTTTCTAGCTCATTTGGAACTTCTTCAACATGCCCAATCATTGATTCATATGCGGGAGAGATATCACAATCTGATATCCACTTGATGTCATTATGGTATAAAATATTGCTAAACATTGTTGATGGGTTTGGAATTTGTTTTAAAATAGTATCTTGATGCATGTATGATTCCTCATGTTGTGATAAATAAATATGTCCCACCATGGTATCACGGGTATTGTTTACATTTTTTAGGTTGATGCCTTTCCTAAATCTTTTTCTTTTGTATGATCAAGCATAGGGTTTGCATAAATTTTTAGATTTTCATTCCTAGACTTTTGATCGACATGAATGTCTCCTTCTTCAATAAGATCTTCTATTAGATGTTTGAGTCTAAAACAATTTTGTGTGTTATGACCTTTGTATTGATGAAATTCACAAAAATGATCTTCTCTATAGCTAGGAGGTTTGACTTGTGGCTCTTGATAGTTTGAGGAATTTGGGAGTGTGATAAGATTAGATTGTATCAACTCAACACATCCTCCATAGGTTCCCCAAGGGAGGGAATTATCACCTAGGAGCAATTGTTCTTTGTTGTCCAATATGAGTGTTTGTAGCATTGATTTTGTTTGATTGTTGATGATGACGTGTATGGTTGTTGTGTATTCATGGTTTGGGTGTTTTCTTGCCTAGGAGTAGTTAAGACCACCTTTGCATCAACAACACCATCACTAGTAATATTCTTTTTCTTGGCCCAAAGGCAAGATTTGTCATTAAAACTAATGGATGGGCAATTATCTTTATGCACTTGTGTGTTTCCCTATGAGATTAGGGCTCTCTTGATGTTAAGGGATCTAGGGAAAAGCTCATCATAAGAGGTAATGCATTGAATTTTCAAGTGGAAGGATAGATCTAGATTGACATTTTCTATGATAATGCCCACTTGTTATTCATCAGGATGTGGCCACTTGCTTTTACTAGCTCTTTGCCTCCATTGTTGTAAGAAATTGGTGAAAGTTTCCCCTTTTTTTTGTTTGAGAGTATACAAATCTTCCCGAGCTATATGTCCATGTCGATTTTAGTTGAGAAGGATTCACATGAATTCCTCAATGATTTTGAAATTTTGATGCCTTGAGGAAATTTGAAAACCAACTGGTAGACCTCGCTAAAAATTTGTGGAAAAAGGCACATCAAATATGAGTCATTATAGGTGACCTCCATACAAATGACATTAAAATCTTTGATATGGTCCATAGGACTTCCTCTCCCTTTGTATTTATTGAATTTGGGGATTTTAAAATTGGGAGGGAATGGTACCATTGCGTGCTTTGATCGAATGGATATGGACATAAGTTATGTGTATGGGGATTCTTAGTATTTCCCATCCAGAGATCCTACATTTCTTGTGATAATGTGTTAAGTTGTGATGCTAGACCATCTTGCGGGTTTGGTGGAGGAACACACGTTGCATATTGTGCGATGAAAAATGTGTTGTACATGAGATTATGATATGATAAGTTGTTTTATGGTGTATGGTGGTGTGGGATTTTGTGAAGGTGATTTGGTGTCGATGTATATGCTCCTAACTTGTTGGTATTGATGATGTTCTATTGTGGATTATAGTAGGAACTTTGTTGCTGTTGTGATACTAAGGCTGCTTGATGGGTTTTCTATTGTTGTTGTGCCACTAGGGTTGTTACCTGTGCTGCTAAGGTTGTTTGGTGTGCTTGTTATTGTTGGGCCACTAGGGCTTGATATTGGGCTTGTTGTTGTTGTTGTTGTGCTACTAAGGATGCTTGTTGGGCTTTTTGTTGTTGTTGTGCTACTAAGATTTCTTTTTGTTGTTGCTATTGTTGTTGTTTTGCTACTAAGATTTCTTGTTGTTGTTGCTATTGTTGGATGGATTGTTTATAGGCCTGTTTTGCTTGCTGTAAAGCTAAGGCATGTGCTTGCAATGTAGGATCAATCAGTGGTTGGTAAATCTACAATGGGTTTTGGGTGTTGATGTTTTGTGTAAATTGTGGATTTTTTATGAGAGGTTGGGGGTTCACTCGGTTTAACATACCTTGCAAGATAGTGGATTAGGATGGATAAATGTAAGTTTGACGTCCCATTTAATTTTACATGACTTGGGGGACAAACGGTAAAGATGATGTTGGTTCCGTTAAGTATGGCGATGTTAAGGGCACATTAGGACCTTGATTCCATTGATTGAATGGATTTCCTTAACCGATGATTTGGGTATTTCCTTGTGCTTGGGATGTGGTCAAGGTATTTCCTTGGCTGATGGGGTTCGTAACCAAGGTGTTGTTTTGATTTGGGTCAATGATAGATGGGTTTGATGTGGATGGTGGATTAAATTGAGTATCTTGGATAACAACTTGTCTCAATGTGTCAATGAGGTTGTTAGAACCACTTGCTAAGGGTTTCCCTTGTGTGAGAGTGTTACCTTTCCCTTGTCCTATTTGAGGCATTTGGTTCACATTACTTTGTGTAACATTGGGCACACTTGGGGTATTTGGGGTGATGGATGAAGATGATTGTTCTTGAAATTTTGAGGTTGTTGTGACATCATGGAATGTAAGCGGTTTGCCAAATGTTGGTGTCCAACTTGTGTTTTGGGGAAGGTTGGCAATTAATGGAATGGTCATTTTGTGAATAACAACAGATGTGTTTATTCCTAGACATGAAGTGGGACCAAGGTTGGTTCCTAGTCTAGTTGCAAGACTAGATGTTAAGGGTTGACTTGGCACAAGGGATGAAGTTGGTTGAATTGTAGACAGAGTCAAGCCTTGTGCCAAGGTTTGTGTGACAAAAGATGGGGGAATTGAAGCCACTTTCTCTAAGGCTTGAAATTTTTGTTTATG
>VDFB02063700.1:0-19859 GCA_007258455.2 Sequoia sempervirens | reverse complement strand
AAACAAGGGTGAAGGCCTTGCTTGAGACATTTGCATGTTTGAAAGCATTCTTAGGAGCCATATTGCTTCACATGTTGCTTTGACTGTTCCTTGATATTTTGCTTTTGTTGAGGAAAGAGCTACTACCTGTTGCTTCTTGTTGGTCCATGTGACAACACCCATACCAAGGCTGAAAACATATCCAAAAGTAGATTTTTTATCATCAACAAAATCTACCCAATCTGAATTTGTGAATCCAACCAGCCTAGGATCTTTGCTTCTACTGTACAAAATGCCATAGTCAAGTGTCCCTTTCACATATCTCAACACGCTTTTCACTGCAGCCCAATGTTCTGCCTTTGGTGCTATCATAAATTTGGAAATGAAACAACATAGCTCAAATTAGGGCTAGTGGTTGAAAGGTATATAAGGCTGCCCATTAGTTGCCTGAATGCTGACTCATTTATGACCTTTGAGTTTGTTTTGGTTAAAAGTTTCAGCCCTTAGTCTATAGGTGGAGACGAGATTTTGCTAATTTGCTATCTTGAACTTGTTGAGCAAACTCTTGGCTTATTTAGACTGAGAAATAAAAATACCACCATTTATTTACCAAACTTCTACTCCTAAGCAATAATGTAGGAGGCTTAGATCAATCATGTCAAAAGCTTTACTTAAATTTCATTTGATTTGTTCTATCAAATGTGCCTCACTACCTGTAATAATATCATCTACATAAATGACCAGTAGAATGATCTCACTGCCTATGCTTTTGATGTACAAATTTGGATCTAAAGGACTCCACTAGGATCCTTGTTCAACCAAATTCCTATCAATTTTGATGTACCATGCCTTGGTTGCCTGCTTCGGGCCATATAGAGCTTTCTATGGTCTACATATATGATACTCCTTTCCTGCACCAGAAAACTCCGAGGTTGAGACTTGTACACTTCTTCCTTTAAGTCACCATTGAGGAAGGCACTTTTTACATCCATTTGATGAACTTTCTAGCGAACCTAAGCTACCATTGCTAGAACAAAACATATGGTGCTCATCTTTGTTGTAGGAGCAAAATTCTCCTCATAGTTAATGCCCTCTCTCTATGAGAACACTTTAGCAACCAACCAAGTTTTGTACTTGTCAAGAGTACCATCAACTTTGTACTTGAATTTGTACACCTATTTGTAGCCAATGGGTTTTTTCCTTGGTGGAAGATCCGAGAGTTCCTAGGTCTTATTTTTCATAAGACTCTTGTGTTCGATTGCCATGGCTTTTTTTGATTCAAGTTTTTCCTTTTGCCAACTAAAACACTTGTGGCTCGAAAAATACTTGAATATTAGGCATTAAAACAAAGTTTATTGATTTTTTCTTGCTCTTGCCTCTAGATGATCTACCCTTGATCATTTCACTAACCCGAACATCAACAATGGTGCTTTCTCATCACTTTGGTCTCTTCTTAGGAACCTCTCCATCCAAATCATCGTTGTTGCCATGACTTGGGTTGCCTATTTTTGTGTCATTTGGATGTTGATATAGGTTGTCATCAAGTAATTCAATTACAATTACTGGCTTGGGAGACCTCCATATGCTCAAAATCCCCCTCTTGAGGTGGAGCTAAGTGAAGTTGGACATCTAAATCTGTTGTGACCTTTTCACACATCGCCCCATTCAAGATGGGGACCCCCTAATTTTTGCTCCGTTCCGGTCTTTTGGCTTGGGTTTTCCTCTCTCTCTCGCTCTGTCTCTTTTCTGGTGTCCGTCTTTCGGGGGGGTTGTGTCCGTCATTGAGCTTAAACGCGAAATATTGGCCAAGTCTAAAATTAGGGTTTTGAACTTTTTGGCCAATTCAAGGTCAAGTAAAGTGAGAGAATTGAAAATTGAACTTAACATTGTTGTCAGCAGACATCCAGCAGGCTTCCAGCCAATTTTCATCAGATTCTGAGGTACTTACTATTTTTAGTAAGTGTGAAATTCAAGGCAATTTGTCAACTATTTTGAGATTCCGATCATCACACGGCATTCAAAGTATATCAGATTGCTTGCATGCCAAATTTGAGCAAAAGCGGGATAGCACCGCAATTTTTAGCGGTCCAGGCTTAAATATGCAATGATTCCGAGGGTCCAAATCACCGGGGAGTTTTTCTTTGCATGTGCGGATATTCATACGGGTTTTCAAGACCTTGGCGATGGCGTAACATGCAAAGTCGAGATAGCCGCTTCGAGGAGTTCGACCTTAGAGGCTATTTTTAGAGGAGTTTGCGTATGCGAGCTTTGCTGCATGTCCGGTGATTCGTTGGTTTTCGGAAACTTGATGGTGTGACAGCCAAAGCGAGGATTCTGCTGGTAAGGAACTTGCTATTTTAGCGAGGTATGTCGGCCGTAGATTCAGTTGGTCCGGTGATCACAATGTTGCGAGAAACTGAGAGCAAGCAGGAGATCTTTTGATGCGCATCTTGATACAGAAATTAGGGTTTTAACCCGGAGCCTAAAATAGGCATCAAGTCAAAATCTTTGAAATCCCGGTGTAAACCCAGCTGCTGATCACGGCGTCCTTCCGGGCTATCTACTTGGTGAAATTCCGGGTCAAGCGGAGCACTTTTGTATAAAGTAAAGTCAGATTGAAACGTGCTAAAATAGTAAATCAGGCTGCATCGTCGGTGTCGATAGCAGTCCTTGCGTGGTGAGGGCGCCTCATTCAAATTTCAGCTTCGATGAACGAAGTAGATATCGAAACAAGAGCTTACTATTTATAGTAAGCTACCTTAACCGAATATAAATAGCAGGGTGACTAAAAGTGGCAGTGCCGACAAATTGATAAAGTTTTGAAGAAGCTATGTTTAAAATTTCAGGCCATTCCGAGCTTCAGAAGTCCAAATTCAGAGAACTTACTATAAATAGCAGGGCACGTAAGCTGGCGAGGAAGATAAAAATTTGTCTAAGTCTGGAGTCTCGTCCAGCAGGCATAGGAAAATGCGCCCACCTCAGCTAGAGGCGTGGAAAATTTTTGAAAATAAAATTCATCCTCCACCATGGCTAAAATGCGCCCAAGGTGAGAAAAGTCAAACAAAAGTCAAAGATGTTTATCCTGCAGCAGGGGCAAAATGCGCCCAAAATGAAAGAAGGAAAGTTGAAAAATTTCTAAGTATGAAAAATCTGCCTCACCCCTCAGAATGCGCCCATCCTCCTCAGGGGGTGAAATGCGCCCAGTTCACAAGGTGGTCAAAGCAAAGTCAAACATGAAAATCCTCCTCATGCATCAAAATGCGCCCAACTTGGAGTTTATCCTTCTCAGGTACCAAAATGCGCCCAAGGCAGGAAGAGTCAACAAGGTCAACGTTTTCTATCCTTCACAAGCATGAAAATGCGCCCAAAGTCATCCATGTCAAGACAAAATTGGAAGTTGAAAGGTCACCCAAGGACGTTGGAGAAGTTTCATCCATCAGCTACATGGAAATGCGCCCAAAGTCAACAAGGTCAAAGTTTTTTATCCTCCTCAAGGGCTAAAATGCGCCCAAAGTTGTGCATGTCAAGACAAAGATGGAAAGGCGAAGAGTCATCCTCTTGCTAGGATCAAATGCGCCCATGTTTGGATTGTAAGTGGTAAATAAAGGTGGTAAGTGGGATGAAAATTTTGCCAAAGCGTGGTGAAAAGGTGGTAAAAGATAGGCGTTCTCCCTCCACACTAAGAATGCGCCAAGGGTGGTGAAGGAAAGGTGTTGGGCGTGATTTTTAAATTCCCTCTCAAAGTGTGATATGCGCCTAAGGTTATAGGTGTTAGAAATATCTTGCTAGGCGTTGAAGGTGATGTGTTGTTAGAAAATGCTAGGCGTTAGAAAATATTCGAAGGTGTTGAGAATAAAATGCTAAGTGTAATATGCGCCTATGGTGTTAAGAGTTCAAGTATGATACGCCTAGGGTGGTGAAGAGACGTGTGATGGAAAATGTTTGAAGGGAGTTATAAGGTGATTTTAAAAAAATCTTGAAGACGTTGAAATGTATGAAGTGTGCTAGGCGCCTCAGGGGAAGAAACAAAATATTTTCTAAGTGTTAAAAATTATCTAAGGCGTTGGGCTTTTAAATGAATTTTTCTTCAGTGTGAAGTGATATGGGATGAGGTGGAGATAAGATGTACAAGGCATGCCGGAACAAATAAAAATTTTCTAAATGAGGATTTTCTCCACTGGCAATCAAAAATTTTCTAAGGAAAGTTCTCAAAATGCAAGAGATGATTTAAATATTTTCTAAGGCAAATTATTTTTTTTCCTTGGAAAATATGCCTAGAACTGAGATGATAAAATTTTCCGAGACGAGCAACTTTTCTCAGTGATGAAGTCAGAGACGATGATATTGCAAGGTGATTCAAATTTTTTTTTTTTTTTTCAAGAAGTCAGAGCCACACAGAGTGATCACAGGCGAAGAACGAGTTTAAAATGATGGAAATAATATATTTTTCTAAGGTTCAAAATTAAAAATTTAAATGAACCCGTTCGTTGGGTACCCATGGATTCGAGGCGTTCTGAAGAAAATTTGCTTCTGGGTACTGAACATTTGCGATGATGAATGGATTTCCAAATCTTTCAAGCTTCGTCGACACTTTTTCAGTGAAGAATTTAATCAGTGCTCGAATTGTGAATTTTCCTAAGGGAGAATTTTAAATTTTCTAAGGCAAATTCGAATGAAATGTGTTTTCAAAGTGAATTTTCTTCAAACGATGAATACGAAGGGGGGTTGCCTAGATAATTTCGATTAAATTCTTCGAAGGTGAATTTTCCAGAGCAGATGATGAAGTTAAAAAAAAAAATTCGAATTCAAGTGACAGAACTCCGGCTGGTGAGTAAAAATGATGAATTTAAATTAAATTTTTCGAAGAGGAATTCAAAACGCCAGTCAAAGTCAAGTTTCTAGAAGAATAATATTCCCGACGACTGGAGACAAGTGTCAGAAGCACCAGAGAGGGAAAATTCGAATTCTTGAAGTGGAGTAGTGGAGTTTAATGGCACTGGCTAAATTTAACGTCTTCTAGAATTTGAATTTTAGCTATAAAATGAGCAAGTTTTCACTCACTTTCACAGCTGAGAAGGGCGAATTTGCTAAGTCTGAGTGAGCTTGAAGAAGTTCGAATTTTGCTGAGGAATTGAGTTTGCTGAGGAGGCGCACTTGGAGTTAATTAAATTTGTGCTGAGAGAAGTACGCCTTAAGTTGCTGAGAGGTACTTGCTGGTTGGAGGAGGTACGCCTGGAGTTTGCTGAGTTGAGAAAGGTACGCCATTGTCAAAGTACAGAAGTGTTTGCTGCAATTGAAGTTGCTTGAAAAGGCACGGCTTTGAGCCTGAAATATGATTTGTTAAGTAGAGTTGAAAGAGACGCCTTGTATTGAGTTGAAATATTGAGAACTTTAAAAGTACGGACTTGCAAGTGTGAGATTGCTGATTGCTGATACGAAGTAGTTGAAGTTGAAATTGCTGATTGCTGATTGTGAAGTAAAGTTGTCAAAGTTCACTTAGAAATCTGCTCTAAGTGTCGGAATTCAAATTTATTCAAGGAAGAAGCTGAGGTTTGCAAACACGAGAGTTATTGCAGCTTCTAGAATTCGACTGCAGCCCCTATCATGCCTTATTTTATTAAATTTAATTGCTGATGAATGATTGTTATGTTGCAGATGGCTGAAGCGAGGACAACCGGAAAGGACAATGGTGCCTCAAGACAGGCTACGATCAAGAAGCTCAGCAAAACGTTCATGCCAGAGTCAAAGTTCATTTCGAAATTGGGCAAGTTGACAGACACGAACTTGGGCTCTATCAACTTGGAGACCCTCAGGAACAGGCTATTTGGAATTGGAAGTCATCGGGCTTCGGTCACTTCGCACAACATCGTCCGAAGTGGACTATATGCAGCTGCTGGTTTTCCGCCAGCTATTCAGTGTTCGGAGTTGATAATGGAGTGCGCCAACTGTTACGAGAAAGAACACCGGTCGATCATGTCACCAGATGGCCAAGTGCTTGCCAATCTCACTCCGGCAGCCATTGGTGAGGCTTTCGGGATCCCGGTTCACAGAAATATGATTTACAAATCCAGGGAGCGAGCGGAGCGGATGTATGCTTCTGCTTTTGAACGGTGCATGGACACAATTAACACTCACTGGATGAGCACTCCGAAGCCGTCTCGTGCGAAGTTGCCGAAGCAGATCATAGCCGAAGACCTAAAGCAAGAATATTGTGATCTTATTATGATGCTGAGCAGGGTTGGTGGTTGCCCACAGTCCTATATTTTTGAGCCTTGGATGTTTTATTACATCAACCTGGTGTTGGAAGGCAAGGATTATGTCAATTGGGCTGAGATGATTAGTGACAATATACATGAGCAGCTCCTGAGCCTAAGGAGGACTAAAACGTTTTACATGAGCTCCTATCTCATTTACATGTTGGCACGGATGACGAGGTACAGGGGGATTTCTTACAAGGAACCCATCGGTTGTGGCTCCCACCAGTTCAAAATCCATGAGGCGTGTACACAGTTGCACCTGTCGAGCACAACCTACTACAAGCGTGTCAACGATTCATTCACCATGTACATCACGAGGCTGCTTCAGGAGAGGTTGCATCACAGAATCTCTAGAGATGCCCAGGAGCTAATTGAGGGAGGTATGGGTCTTTGGTTTATAAGTTCAAAGATTTTCATACATTAGGGCTGCGTAAGGATTTTCTTCATACCCATATGTAATGTTTCTAAGTACCCAACGTGATAAAAACAATAATGCTAGAGATAGCTAGATTAGCCATAGCCTTGACAAAACTAAGAAAAGAAAAATGAGGGATAGAGTTTCCAATTGTGATGGGCAACTCCTGATGAGGTTTGTCCTTCATACAGCGCTAGAGAAGTTGAAATGAGCTCAATTTTATCATTTCATATCGCCACAAGTAGACGTGATTATGACCCGCGACCATAACATCATCAATTCAGTTCTGTCGGAGGAGTTCAAACATAAGGCCACCATAGAAGATTATTGGGCTGATGCAGTTGATGAAATTGAAGGAAGAGAATGTTCTCTCGGTTGCCGATTACTCTGATCAGGGAGTGTGAGGTAGTTCCAGTTCCGGACCAGGTTAATGAGGATATGGATGTTGTGCATCCAGATTATGCAGCTGTTCGAGATACTCCACTTCCACCTGTGGATTGGTCAGAGCCCGAGGTTGCTGATTTGGATACTCTATCCATCCCGGTTATGACATTCACCAGGGCATGGGTTGACAGGAAGGTGAACAGATTGAAAAGTAGGTCAATTGCTTTGACTTACAACTTGATGGGAGATCACAGGACGCCCACCACAGGAAGAAGAAAGCGAAAACAGATCACATCGGGTCCGTGAGTCCGAAAAGAGTATTAGTTCAGCCGTGAGCCTCCACGAGTCATGGCATAGCACTGCTGAGACATCGCCTCCGCCATAGGAGGTGTCTTTATTTGGTCAGGATCGAGGATTGCAAAGGTCCGTAACGGAGATACGTGGATGATATTCACTTCCACCTAGGAGTCAATTGGCCGAGTGCCAATGTACCCGCTGATCGACCAGCATGATGATGAGAGGGGACTATTATCGACCCCCGCTTCAGCAGAGATAGAGGCCATGAATGACATGTATGATGATGATATAGTATCGCGATACCACTTTGAGGACGCAAGGTGGAGCTCGCTTTAATGAAGAAGAAGTTGAACAGTTAGAGAAGTCGAGGCACGTGAGCAAAGAGTCTCGACATACATATATGAGGTGCCCGACCGGGCTTAAAGATAGAAATGAGAAGAAGCCCCAGGAGGAGATTGATCCAAATGCTGAAATGGAAGAGTTCTTGAACCTAGGGACGCGTAACTCCCCACCTAAGAAGGCAAGAAAGTTTTCGAAGATCTCCACTGATGAGGATGACTCTCGTACTCTTCACGTTGCTGTCCCACGAGTCGAGTGTGACCGGAATGAAGCAGCTCCTGAAAACTATGTGGTCACCACTCTTGATTTGGGACGCCCTACTGGTGCTCAGATTGTTGAGGAGTGTGATAACTCCTTCCTTGCCCTCAAGGATAGATTGTTCAAAAAAGAAGGAAAATATAAGAAGTTGAAACGAGAACACAAGGCGTTAGTTGGATATGTTCAGCAGTTGTCTCGTTCTCGAGGGCAGGATGTACTGATAGATTCCCAAGCAGAGCACCTTGTGAGAGCCCATCACGCTTAGTAGAGTTGGGGAGATGGCACAGAGGCGTATTGAAAATGGGTCACAAGAGTCTGTGATCGGTGACAGAGAAATTCATGGAGGATCCCATCTTTGCTTTCAAAGGTGCCTCTACTATTTTGACACCTGGTTGATGCGGTGGATCATGCTTGGGGCGATGCCTCTATATATCAGAGTAGGGTGATCCAGCGCCTTGAGGTATTGAGGCATGTGCCATTGCAGTTGCTGATTGATGGAGGTGTCATTCAGGCGAATGACCGATATGATTTCTCTCGGTGGTATTCTTCGGCTATCACAGGGCGTGGCTTCTTCGATGCGGCACAGGCAGATTCAGCCAAGGTTCACAAGGCTATGGTCAACATTATAGATGGAGTTCAGAACACCTTCGAGGCCATATTTGCTAGGCGGCTGAGTCCAGATGAGATAAATTTTGATAATTTGAGGGGTTTGCTGGTTCCCTTCTTCGCAGATGTTAAGACCTTTGTACAGGATGACTTTGAAAAATACCGCTACATTCTCCACTTTGATCCGCAATCACAATGTGACTCATTAATGCTGAGAAAATCTTACCAGGCACGGCATTCACTACTGCTGTTAGAGTTTCAAATGGATCAGGTTCCT
Source organism: Sequoia sempervirens (assembly GCA_007258455.2). NCBI lineage: Eukaryota > Viridiplantae > Streptophyta > Pinopsida > Cupressales > Cupressaceae > Sequoia > Sequoia sempervirens. Next base: position 11,047 of record VDFB02063700.1, on the reverse strand, counting down.
CCGCCTATTCACCATGAGGTTGAGGCCGTGATTTCTATAGATTTGTTGAGCTATACCGAGAGAAGGCCAATGGGAACACACTACTGGACGAAGATCTTCTAGAAGACTGAATATGGAGCATTTATTGCATTTGCTATTTTTGGGAGTGAGTGGGAATCTTTGATTCATTTAATGTACCACTCCCTATTCTGGCAGTTTTTAGGGTTAGGGCTGAGGTGGCACGATTCTGGCCACTCTATTGATTGTAACCCTAGCCGTCCTTTGGGACTTGGCTAGCTATAAAAGGGGGAGTCCCCCTCATTTGCAACATAGTTAGACAGTTAGAAAGTTAGAATCAGAGTAGACATTGAGAGAGCTTTAGAGCTAGATAGTGTAGTATTGTAGAGCATTTTGCATAATTTGGAGAAGAGAGAAAGTTTTCCCTTTGAAAACTTTTGAGGAGATTGTTGTGTAACACATTTTATGATAATAGATCTTTTCATTGATGATGGAATTCGTCTTGTCATGAAATGCTAGCAAGGTTTCTTCTTCCTTTCGTATCCAAGTAGATTAGATTCATGCAAGTAGCTTACTTCAGTGTGTGGTGTTTCATTGAGATAGCTTCGCTTTATTCCATACCACTAGCGGCTTGTTGATGATAAGTCTGCCTTGCGTGGTCAACTGGACATTATCTTGTGCTTAACTTCGGTTGTGGTTTATATACTTATATGCGTTGTTCTGATGGTGTACGTATGTTAAACTATAACTTGAATACCTTTTGCTATCCCCTTTGAAGATTGCACCGATTTTGCTGAGGCTGTCCGACGGAGGCTAGGTGAAATCCGGTTGAAGTCTATCGAAACGAAGCCCCATATACCCTGCATTTAGAATAGAGTACAAATTTCTTAGGCCCTTACCCCCCTTTACTTTCCGTACTTTCTTGTTAGTCTTAGGAAAAGAACCACATTGCCAAATCATACACGTAAGAATTCCCCTTCAAAATCATATATTAGCTGCTGACTGCAAGAAATCTGGACAATTGTGTAAGTCCCCTCGTACGAACACAGCAATACACATCAACCAAACTGGGTCTATTCGCACTAAAGGAACCTTGGAGTTGAACATGCGAACTTTCTCGCAATCTTAGCGCATGGAATACTTTGATCAAGAGAGAACGGAGTAGCCCAAACTATTTTGTTCTTCGGCTGTTTGGTATGGTCACAAAAACCGCATCAACAGAATCCTTAGCCTTAATAGGCTGATATATAGTATTCTTGATCTCTAAAGAGAGTTGAAAAGGCCCAACTTCTTCATCAATCATATCTTTGCTAAAAGTCAAGTAGCCAATGTCAATATCAATTAGCCTGTAGGCCTTATGACTTTCATTGTACCTTGTAAGAATTAACTTCTTACTCTTAGGGTCTAATTTGGTTCTCTTTGCATTTGGAACCCAGGTGTATGCAATAGAATCGAAAACCTTAAGATGACCAACCTTTAGTTTTCTCCTAGACAAAGCTTCCTCTGGTCTCTTCTACTTCACACCTTGAATGGGAGACCTATTTAGTAGATAAATTGCTGTATAAATTACCTCAGCCCAAAATTTCTTGGGAACACTCTTGCTCTCTAACATAGACTGGGCCATCGCCATAATAGTGCAGTTTCACCTCTCAACTACTCCATTATGTTGTGGAGTGTAGGGTGTTGTAAATTGCCGTTTTATATCGTGTTTAGCACAAAAGTCATTGAATTTGTTTGAACATAATTCACCTCCATTATCAAACCTAAGAGTAATTATTGAACAACCAAACTCTTTTTTTACTAATGTTTTGAACTTTCAAAATTCCTTAAACACATCTGATTTTAACTTCAAAAATACACCCACATTTTCCTACTAAAACATCTACAAATAGAAGAAAATCCCTGACACTAGTGACCAATGTCGTGTTTATTGGTCCACAAACTTTTGCACGAACTAGTTGAAGGACTCTCTGTGCTCTCCAAGCTTGTCCTTCCTCAAAAGGAGTTTTGTGTTGCTTCCTTGCTTGGTAAGCTCCGTAAATACCTTGTATCTGTTGTTGGATCTCATGTAAACCTTCTACCAAATGCTCTCGAGCTAACTGAGAGAGGTAGTAAAAGTTGAGGTGCCCATAACGTTGATGCCAAAGTGTCCTTTATATCAGATGCACTCTTGGTTGCCAATGCACGTTCTTGAACCTATCTAGTATTAACAGTTCAATACAAACCATGATCTTTGATACCAACAACGATGTTTTTCTTGGATTCCTTGTCAACTATATAGCATTTGTTTTTGCTAAATATGACATCCAATTTGGGACAATGGCGCATAATCTGACTCATAGAGAGCAAATTGAGTTCCAGTCTTGGCACATAGCACACATTAAGAAATTGAGATTTTTTCCTCCATAAGATATTTGCACATTTCCTTTGCTAACAATTGTGTACTCCTCACCATTGTTGAAGATAACTAAATCTGAGCAAGCTGTGTACTTTGTGCAGAAATCTTTTGTGTGGGTGAAATGCCGAGATGTTTAGAATTGATGTGCTACGCAGATGACTTTGATTGATCTGTTGGTTGTTTAGCCATGAATGCATAGAAGGCTAACTCCTCCTTAGAATGCTCCATGAAATGAGCCTTTGGTGGAGGCCCGCCCTTGTTGAATTTCTTTTTAGCCAGCCTCTCTTTATAGTGCTTCTTCATATGACCAAGTTTATGACAATAATGACGTGATTTTTTTGATTCTTTGAAGTATCTTTATTATTCCCTTGACTTTTCTTTTGTGGCCATTTGCCTTTCACTTTGTGCTTGGCTGCAAATGCTTGTTCCACACTTTGTGCATTGCTGCTAGTGTACATTGTTTCTTCCATCTGTCTTGCTATAAGAGCTTGTTGCACAACTCCTCGAACTTCAGGTCAACATTGGTAGATGTGATATTGAGTGTCTCAATAAAATGTTTATAGGCCCGTGGTAAGATTTTCAGCGTAATGACCACTATATCTTCTTCCATCTTTGGACCTATGGCAGACAATTGATATCTGATGTCGTTGATTTTGAGCAAATACTCCTGCAAGGATGTCTCATTTATCATAATCAAAAAAGCATATTTTTGAGGAAGAAGGCCTAGCCTTTATCGGATTCTCGTGTAGATCTTGCAAGTGCTTCCGAGTTTTTGTAGAGATTTTGCTTGTTTGTACCTCTAAAAGCATCTCATCAGTTGTGTTGGCAGATAGTCAGCGGTCCCCTAAGGTTTCATGACAAGGGACTAACCGCATCCCGTGCGATTCATGTCTCTACCGGTTGTATTGGGCATTAACACGTCGACCTTTTGGTGCAAGGACAACCATGGGCCAATAATTGGTATTAGAGTGTTGGGTCATGGGTTCGAATTTCCTCGGGTAACGCTAAGGGGGAGATTGTTTGTAGATGGTCAACGCTCTTCTTGGGATTCGTGACAAGGGACTAACTGCCTCTTGTGTAATCCATGTCTCTATCAATTGTTTCAGGCATTAATAGGTTGACCTTTTGGTGCAACAACAACTATGGGCCAACAAGTTGCTGATAGCTTTATCAACATTACAAGTTCTCTTTCCCACTCACCAAATTTTTTTTGGTCTTTAGCTATAGTCACTGGTTGAGTGTCAATACTGTGGACAATCTTTTCAAGGCATTTGTACTCAAAGATTGTGAGCATACACTCTTCCACATGTTGTAATTCTTGCTAGTGAAGCGCTGGTTGCATTCCAACATGATGTTGGGTAATGAAGCCATTCCTCCCACAATTTGTAACTACGGAAAAATATAAACCCTTGCTAATGGAATCAAATCCCTTGTCTAGAAACTGAAATTCTAGAACACCTAGCACCAAGAAATAGGCTCGCAACAAAAATCTTCTAAAGTTTAGCTTCCCATTGTTTGTGAAAAATAGGCAAAAACCTGAAATATGCCCAAAAAGAATGATGTTGGGTAATGAAGCCATTCCTCCCACAATTTGTAACTACGGAAAAATATAAACCCTTGCTAATGGAATCAAATCCCTTGTCTAGAAACTGAAATTCTAGAACACCTAGCACCAAGAAATAGGCTCGCAACAAAAATCTTCTAAAGTTTAGCTTCCCATTGTTTGTGAAAAATAGGCAAAAACCTGAAATATGCCCAAAAACCCTAGGCACACAAAGAAATATCACTATTTTAGCAAAAAATGCTCAAAAACTAGACTAAACACCCATGATTTAGCCTGAAATTCCTGGCCACTTACGTTTGTGGAAGAAATCAGCAAAATATTCCACATTTTTGTTTTGAAAACTTAAAAAAAAAAATCGCCTTTTTTGCAAATTGCAGCTTCTAGACCTGCAAAATTGGTAAAAATAAACCCTTCAAGAGTGGCCACCTCAAACCTTGGAGTGACACAAATTCTGCCCTAGCAGAATTGTGACTTCATAAATTCACGATTTTGTTTAAAAAATCGTCAAAAAATTGTTTTATATGGCATAGAGAAAACTTAGCCGTTTGTACCAATCACGGCTAGCAAAAACCCAACTTAGAAAAAGGCGCAATATTTTTGTCAAAAAGCCGTCTAAAATACTTTCATATTCACTTGGCATGAGTTTAAGAAAATATAATGATGTTATTTGATAGAAAATCCACCCCAAATGTGTACAAAAAATCTGCCCAAAGAAAAGAAATGCAAATTTGCAAACATAAAAACCCACGATTTTTATGTAGAAAAAATCATGCAAAAATGCAAAACCAGAAATATATGCTCGATTTTGTGAAAAAATCTGCCAAGAACACTTGTACAAAATCGTATTGCCCTGTACTATTTTGTACAATAATCATTTGGTACATTACTTTGTTCACCAATCCTGAAGTTTCCAACTTGGGCCCTAATATCATATAACAGAAATCAACACAAAATGATTACCAAGATATTCAATATTTACTAAGGAGCAAAAGCATCCTTAAATAAGAGTTACAAACACTTCATCTAGAAAGGATAAGGGCGACAACTAAGCAATGACTAATAATTATGAACACACAAAATTATTGCCAAGATCATTGATTAATTAAAATAAGAAGCAAACACATTCTTATATAGAACTACAAAGAGCTAATAATAGCGAGACTAATAAAAGCTAACTGAAAGCTTAACTGAAAGTAACTGAAAGCTAAAAAAGCTAACTAAAAGAATATACTTACAGTATATTCTAATATCTTATTTAACCATTAAACTAAATATAACAATATTATTTTAATAAATATCATATAACAAAAATCAACACAAAATGATTACCAAGATATTCAATATTTACTAAGGAGCAAAAGCATCCTTAAATAAGAGTTACAAACACTTTATCTTGAAAGGATAAGAGTGACAACTAAGCAATGACTAATAAAACAAAGGGATAAGAACTTAACTAAAATAATAAAGAATATTCTTAATTGGCCTTTATATACTAAATATTATAATAATACTTTAATATGATAGTCCTTAACTAGACACTTTGTCAATGACTATATCATACTTTGGCATGCTCACAATAAATTCAAATGAAAAATTGTTCTCCAAAAGAGGTTAGAGTTGTTGAAGAGAGATCTTTGTCACCTGTATTTTACCTCGCAGGTCTACGATGGATGTTGGTTGTGAATCTTGTTAAGGCAGTGTTGATGCGAGTTTTGACACACCAACTTACTTGTAAGTCGTGAAACTTGTAGGGTGGAATTGCAACGGTTCCCTTGCTTGAAAGGTGTCTAGCCTCAAGAGTCTTCGTGAAATGAAGTAGAGGTTTATTTAAATCCTTAGCTCGAGATTGGCTGGTCCGTTCACAAGGGGCTCTGTTGAATAATTTAGGAGTTAGTTGCTTGAAATAAGGGTTTTCTTAGTGATATGCATCACTAAGTAGCCATGCAAACAACCTATTTCATCCAATTTTATGGATTTTGTGTTTGACTTCGACTTCCTACAAATCGATTTCCAACTTTAGTTTGCTTTAGATTGATTAAAAACCGTAAAAAAGTATTTTGCTTATTGAAATCAGAATTTAATCCTGTAAAGTTGACAAGTTTATAAATTTTGTGTTGGTTATTAAAATACTTTCTTTTTGATTTACCAAACAGCGACAAAAGACTTTGAAATTTGTGAAAATTTATGCTAAAAATTCAGGAAAATACTTAAGATTTGATTATGTATACTTTAAAAGCCTAAAAATTGTTAGAATATTATATTCTAATATTATATAATGGTCAATTATATCTACAGTAGTTAGTAGTTGAGGTAGTTAGACATTTTAATGTCTACAGTGATCTACCTCCTCTATATATTGTAATTTGCTCCTTTTTTTAATACAAGCAATTTTTAGCCCAAAATTGTTTCATGGTATCAGAGCAGGTTTGAGCCTTCCTTACGGGAGGGCTCAGGATTCTAGGAGGGTTTCAGAAATTTGGTGAGAAGAATTTTGTGAGCTTTTTTTTTGTCCTTTCTGGCCACTGCAAATCGCGGGTCTTTTTTCTGCCATGAAATCACGGGTTTTGAAGGTGCCAGCATTTCTAAAGTTTTTCGTGGTTCTTCAAAAATTTTTTTGAGGGTTTTATTCGTGGTTTCATTGCGGGTTGAAAATCACATTTTTTTTTGAAGGGTCGCCTGGCTTTTGTGATTTCTTTGACTGAAGAAATCATGCGTGACCTCGTGGCTGGTTTGCGCGTTCTTGGTCTGCACGACACGTTTTTTTATTTGTCAAATTTTCTGCTTATGGTCAGCGCAATTTCCTATTATTATCTTGCGCATTTTTCTGGTATTACAAAGTCACGTTTTCGTCTCTCTTTCAGACACCATTTCATCTTCCTGGGCGCAATCTTTCTGCAAATATTTTGCTGCATTTTATGGCGTGATTTCTTCTTGTTTTTGGTGGCGACGGAGATCAAGTTCTGGTGTAGATTTCTGCCCTATTTTGAGATCCGCTCTTCATCCTTTTGTGAAATCGGTCAGTCTGTGGTTCAAAATTTGTGGCCGCCTTCAAAAGATTCTCGCTCTTTTTTCTCGCGAAATTTTCCTCGGTCATCCATGGCGGCCAGGGTTTCTAGAAGCTTTGCCTAGGGTTTTGACCCTCTGTTTGAAGGCGAATTTTTTTTTTTTCGATTGCAGATTCTTGGTGGGTTTTTTGAGAGCTCAAATGGGTTGGTCTTCGATTTTTCTGGGTGCTTCATTTTCTGTGCCTTGTTTTTTTGCAGATCTGTTTTGGCGGCTAGGGTTCCAAACCCTCTATTTTTCTAGCAGACAATCGTTGTTCTGGGTTTTTTAAATATTTTTTTCCTTAAAAAAAACAAAATCTAGATTTCTGGGTTTTCATAATTTTTTCCCTTAAAAAATTCCGGCAGGGTTTATAATTTTCTCCTCAAAAATTAAGAGTTTTTCTTGTATACCCTAGTTAGGGTTTCTGTTGTTCGGGAGGGCTCTCCGGTATTTGGTTTTTATCATTTTTTTTTGGAAAAAAACGATGATTTGTAATCTTTAGATTTTTGGGTTTGGTGATTTTTTCCTTAAAAATCTTAGTTTGTTATAGTTTGTTTTGGTCGCATTTGGAGTTGCTGGGGCGAACATCTGCACCATTGGCTTCTTGTAGTCTGTTCTCGGGCGTCATGCTCCTCTGCAAAAGTTTTGATGATTTGCCGATTTATCCTCAAAATTGTGGCAACTGTTATCGGTGTGTGTCTGGTTTCAGGGAGGGAAAACTCTGTTACCCAACGTCAAGTTGGACGTTTTGTGATGACTTCTGGTCAACAGTTCTGTAGATTCTGGGAGGGTTGGTGGCAGACTCCTCTCACGTGGCAGAGTCAGTGGCAGGCTTTTGTCTCTTGTTGCAGAGCTTTCTAAAGAAGGGGCAACCTTCTCTATTTTTTTTGGATGGTTTTTGGTTTTCTTATTCATTCACATTCTGCAGATCCAGGGAGGGTCTCTGTAGCAGCAGAGTGTTCTGAAGAATTTGTGACCAAATGACCTACAAATTGTTTTCTGTAGGCTAGTTAGACGATTGACCATTAAGGGAGGGTGTTAGAATATTATATTCTGATATTATATAATGGTCAATTATATCTATAGTAGTTAGTAGATGAGGTAGTTAGACATTTTAATGTCTACAGTGATCTACCTCCTCTATATATTGTAATTTGCTCCTTTTTTTAATACAAGCAATTTTTAGCCCAAAATTGTTTCAAAAATCAGAATTGGTATACCTAAACTTGGATTATTTTGCATTAAATTTGTTTGTTTGATCAATGTTTTAACCCAAAATTAATAAATTTGTGGAAGATAAATTGTAATAGTGATTCATTCTCCTAAAAAATCAGAATTTAAATTGCATAATCTGCAGTGTTTGCATATTAAATTTGTTCAATTTTAAGATTTTTCAATTCTGAATCTCCAGAACGGCAATAAAGCATAACAAAATTTACAAATATCTTGTTGAAAGTTGAAAAATCAACTTGAATACTTGTCCTAAATGACTGAAAATTATCATCCACAAGTGAAATTAAGTTATTCTAACATTGTGAAAAAAAATGCGAAAGAGAAAATGGGGGAGAAAGGGAAAAAGAAAAAGCCAAATATATATGCAAACCTGAGTTCTTTCCTGTCTGTGCAACATTTGATGAATGGACGAGCTTGACGAAAACTAATCTCTGTCAGATCCATGCCAGATGATGTAATCTTCAAAGGAAAGTGTGTGTTAATGATGGTGAATGTAGCACATCCATGTTCAGTTGACCACACAAACACTCGACCGTCAGTTGAAAGTTAGTGGAATAAACACACAATCGAAACTTTATCAACATTCATTGAATTAAATGTGCAGGTTAAAACGGAAAGAAATCAGTTTTAGGGGTTGAAAAACGCCATTGATTGGGACAACACTCAGAAAATTTGGAGCAAAATGATCAATTTCATTCATAAATCAGGTGTTCCCAAACCCCAACAGGTCTCCAATGAGCACACATGAGCAATTCACAGGTATAAACAAGAAATTTGGATGGAAGGAAAACAACTCTCCCCTCCAATTTGCCTCAAGAGAACAAACGAGTCTTCAAAAATGAAGAGTCATAGTTGGGTCTTTGCATTCTTTACTTTCTCTCCAATTTCTTTTCCCTCCAACTTGTTTGAAAACAAAATATACATTCAAAACAATATCACATTTGCAAATTTGAGACAAATTGTATTTTTGAATTGCCCCTCCTTTCCGAAACGATTCTACATTTGTATAATTGAAACAATCATCTTTTTCAAAGTAATCTTTCATTGCCTTAGCAATTTGCATGCATTGTTTACAATCTTCATCTTCTGTGAACAACATTTCTTTGTTTAGCATGACCAGGCCAACTATACCAATATCCTGCAACCAACGATAATGAAGCATCAAATTCCTTAAAATAAAAATTAACAATTAAATTTAATGATATCAAGCTTTTAATAATAATCTTGAGTGATGCTTCTACACAACTCAATGTGAATAGCTGTTGCATCTTAATAATTTTGTGAGCTCTGTTGCTGCGTTGTTTATGCTGTTTCCGGTGCATTCTCTAATATCTGTAGCCTTTGGTTGGTGATTCCAAGTCAATCTTGCAAAGCAACAAGTATTTCTATTGATGGACTGAAACTTTCTCCAGTGTGTGGATAAATAACATCTACACTCAACCGAGCAGAGAGTTCACAAACTTCATTTTTTATCAGTTGGTAATGTTTGCTAAGCCATTCTTGAATTGGTCCTTTCTCAATCTCAGAAATTGAACTTAATGCAACCGAATTTCGACAATATGTTCTTTGAACGTTTCAAGGGTTTCATGGTTGAGGGGCATAATGATTGTCTCTTAGCAGCCATAACTAGCTTCAAGCCCCTAGTACATATCCTTAATGATATCCCCTCGTATACATTGTAAAATTCTCTATAAGTCTCATAACACATGCCTGTTTGAAGCATAAATCTAGACATTAGATGACTCCTATGTTCCAGTGTGCACGATCTCAGCACAACTTCTGCTTGATAAACCTATTTTAATGTGCCATTTCAACACAGGAAAAAGATGGCAAAAAATTACAGAATTCAGCTTTACATCTACCGCTTGATTTTTTTTGCAAGCTGTTAAAGGCTTTTAATGTATCTATTTTGTGAATATTTTGCAAGCCTTTCATGGCGTTCCATATGATCACATTTTTCTTTGAGGAACTATGTCAAACAACTCATGTGCTTCGTTTGTATCTTCTTGTCATGGCCTGTAGTTTGCGAATTCTCCCTTTTAAATACCCTGCACAGCTTTTTATTTTTGCCAATTCTTGTAATACTGAAGCATGTCAGAGTCCTTATTATAGCATTCTGAGCCAAGAGGGAGCAATTTTCTATTAAAAGCAGAATAGGAACTGATGACCTCATTGGTAGGCATGTAGAACAAGACCTTGTGTTTCAATCTTGTGATCTCCATCAATCCTCTAAGGGTTCTGCCATTGGATTGGACACCACTTGGCTGCTCTATGCTGAAAACCCATACACCAGACATTCTAACCAATAATTCTACAATTTCTTTTGATAATTTTCCTCCATTTTGGGCTTTGAGTAGCTTGCTTAGCCTTGCAAATTATCCATATAATTTCCTGCTGCATAGCCTTTATCTCTGCACACCCTTTATCTCTACATAGGCTTTGTATATTATTTTCCATCCTTGCACAGACTTTGTCTTACATCCACCTGCGCAGCATGTTCAGTATCTTGTTCTAATTTTGTAATACACGGTTTGAATGTTCCGTTTGGAAGAAAATCACACATTTAGGGATCTTATACAAATTTTGGTCTATAAATTTCTCGATTGGCAATATGCCAATTGTGTCAATGGTAGCCTGCAATTATCTTGAGAAGATAATAATGTAATGACCAGCCCCAAATATTATATTTTTGTTTTCCCGTTTGTACCCTTGCTGTTAATTTTTCTGAATATGTTTGCCTTGGTTTTTTTCTCATGTATTTATCAAAGTTTCATCAAGCAATGATGGATAACATAGAATGGAAAATAACA
>VDFB02063699.1:0-44474 GCA_007258455.2 Sequoia sempervirens | reverse complement strand
TTGTTGTTTGCTTCTTGCAATGAAGTCCATTTTTTGCTGACTTCTTGGATTAGTCGTGATATGGTGAATTAATTTTGTTATGCAGACATATGTGCGACCTATCTTAGGTCTATGCCAACATGATGTAGTGTGTTGAATGTTTGGATTTCCTTTTTGGAATATTTTGTGAATGCTTGAAGTTGACAGGTTGGTATTTTTGGTAAGCAAATAAATGCATCTAATTAGGCCGACCTAATTGATGCTTGTGAATAGATCAAGTATATATATATATATATCTTTGTGTGTGTGTTGAGCAGTCTTTGAAGTGTGTATATATGTGTGTAATCGATGAAGCTATTGTGAATGTGAAGTTGAAGAAGAGCAAAAATGATGAAGTATGTTAAGTATGTCTATTGACCATCACCAAAACTACATCAACAGTTGTTAGGTGCACTATTTTCAATTCATTTTGGCTATGAAGCCCAATTTTGTTTTATGAATCCTTTTTGTAGGTAGTGAGCCTCCCTTGTAAGCAGTGAGCTTTTGTATCTAGACAATGAGTCCTCATTGTGGTAGTGAACCCTTGGCAGCGAGCCTTATATATATTTAGTTCTAGAATTAATTTATATTGTTAGTTAATCCTCACGGTGGTTTTTCCCTCCTTGGGTTTTCCACGTGAAATTTGGTGTTCAATGTGTTAATTTACTTTTTGTTTTTTGTATCTCATGCTCATGCTTATTAACAAAATAGTGTGGTTGTGGAATTGATAATTGTTGAAATTCTAAGTTTTGAATTTTGTGACAACTGATTCACCCCCCCTCTTAGTTGTCCTGCACCTATTAAAAATTGGTATCAGAGCTTTGGTTCCTTCATTTAGAGCTTAACCGCTTGAGCTAGATCCTGAAGGTAGATTAAATGGATGATAAAGAAGAACTCTGGACTGCTCTTGAGGATCTTGAAAAAGTTGAAAATGAAAATAGAGATCTGAAAGAGAATCTTGATGAAGCAAATGAATGTGTTTGGAAGCTGAAAGAACAATTAAATAAATTCAAGGAAAGACACAAATAAGTGAGTGAGCAGCTGAAACAAGAGATAATTGGACTGAAAGTGCTTGTAGAAGAAAATAAGAGAATTGAAGAATGTCTAAATACAATGGTGCAAAATAAGTTTGATGAATGCTCTAAGCTTGAACAAGAAGTTGTGAACTTGAGAGTAAAACTGGAAAAGGAAAAATTATGTGAGAATAATTTTAGGTCTAGCTCTGATAAGCTTGGAGAACTACTTGCTGGATAGAAATCAAGTAAAGACAAAGCTTGCTTGGGAAATGATGCAGGTGAAAGTTCTAAGGACAATAAAATGACTCAGGATAGAGGAAAGAAAAAAAGAAAATTTTCAAGGAGACCGACTGCAAGACAACCTAATGTAAAAAGGTATCCCTCTTTCAATGGTATTTGTTTTTCCTATAATAAATATGGTCACAAGGCAACAAAATGTAGGAGCAGGATGAATTAGTTTCCTAGTTCTTTCTTTGGACAATGTTTTTCATGCAAGAAGGTTGGACATAAAGCTACTAAATTCAAATGTCACATGAGAATGATTAGTCGGGTGATGATGAACAGGTTTAATGGAGTTAAAATGAATCAATCCTTTAATGGCTACTGCTATACCTATAAAAAATTTGGACACAAATCAAATCAATGTAGATCGAGAAGTAAGAAGTGAAAGCAATCTGCTTCGGTAGAGAAGAATGATCCGATAAAGAAGATCGACAAAGAAGAGATGAATAAGATATGGAAGAAGAAAGAGGAAGATGTTAAACAGGCACAAGATAACTAAGAGTGGGGGTGAATTAGTTGTCGCCACAAATTCAAACTTAAAACTTAATACCACTTCAATGCTTCAATCACACAATTATATTATTAAATATGAGCATGAAATACAATAATAGGAAAGTAAATCAACACACAAATTTTAAATGTACTAGATTTTTAGCGGAATACCCTTTAATAAGAAACAATTCATGGTGAGGATTAACTTAAATTAGTATAGTGTGCATTTGAAAAAGAAGTTCACAAAAGAATGACTCAATCAGTCTAAGTACAAAGGCTCACTTCCACAAAAAGGACTCATCAGACAACAAGGAAGTTTCCACTTCCTGTGGGCCAAAAGATTATACAAAATTGAGTAAGGCTATACAGCCCAAAATGAACTGGAAAGATGCACCTATCATGTGTTGATACAATTTCAAAGATGCTTAGTATTCAGACTTGACACCTGATGAGCTTAAAATATGCTCATAATTTGAGTATTATGATGTATTTTTAATACCCTTACTCTTATTGCTAATGGTTGTTTTAACTCTTTGTTTAAAGACTTTTTATCTAAAAAAATGGGGTAGTATCCTCGTGAGCAATATATTCCTGGTATTCCTACAAAATGCCAACATCTCTATGTCTTATTAATTTCTACTCCTTTGTTTGACCTCCTCGAATGACCGTATAATGCAAGCGTGGTTTTGAAACAAATGAAACAGATTTAATATGTGATTAATGAATGTGTATCATGTTGTTGCTGGCGCGTGTTTCTTTTCACTGTCGCCTTTGGTGTATCACGACATTTAAGCTGAAGCAGCCATGAAATTTGGTGCCGCTATCAGATCCTCGCACTTCAAGAAAGTCCATTTCGTGACGACGCCGAGGAAGTTGTTCTAGTGAAGACTCTCCGACCGGCCGCTGGGAAGAAATCTAAAATGATCATTAATCCAGAAGAGTGGAATGCTAAATTCTCTCTGGATCGTGTTGAACAGATATGCTTTCATTTATGAGAAGTCTGTTCCTTGGTTTCAGGATGCACTTATGTCCATGTCTTTCTCTGTTAGAGTTAGTTAGTTAGTTTCTTTTCTAGTTTAAATAAGTGTTCCTCATGTGCAAGTGAGCAAGCAGAGCGTGTAAAAGTTAGTATGATAATAAGAAGCAGTGTTTTGTGTTAGTTTTCTTATAAGCAAAATAATGTATATGGTTTCAAATTTATGAATAAAAGTTGATGAAGTTTTGAGTTCAATTCTTGCATAACTAGTTGATGCTTGCTAAGGGGGTCCACTTAGTGAGTATCTATAGTTAATTAGTTGTTTATCTTTTGTTGATTATAAGTTAGATTTTCTTCTTTAAGTTTCAGTGCAAACTCAGTCTTATATTGTTCCTACAACATTGGGAATCCATCCTTGTGTTTGTTGCTGTAGCATAAGGCTAGTTCATAGTTTGTTTCTTCGTAACAATTGTTGTGATGTCTGCTTTGATTAAGTTATGCTTAAGTTAAGAAAGTTTTATGTTACATTTATGTAACATAAGTAGAATTCCTTTCACGCATTTATTTCTGGTAAATCGTAACTGAAGCTAGTTCTTAGTGCACATATAGTGCTACTCCATTTCAAGTATACATTCCCTGGTTTGACAATGTAAATGAACGACCATAATAAGATGTTAGTCACTTGCTAGAATGTCCACTCCTGTGTTAGATTTGTCGCGGACTTTATATCTTTTTATGGATTACCTAATTTCATTTTTACGCATTGTGATGAAAAACAAACTAAGAACTGGCTATGTCATTGTTAGCGAGTTTTTTTTATTCAAGCATTTTCAAAATTCATTCAATTTACCATTCATTCTATTGCATGCATAGAAGAAGAGACGCTCTGGGAAGATTTGTCCCTAACCTTCCATTCATTGATCACAATCCTAAACTAGCTTATAATCTATTTGAGGAAGGAGGAGACCAAAATATCAATCCATTTGCTAAAAACCTGCTTGTTGAATTACCATTTGACCCAGCTAACGAAGAACCTAAAGAAAATCCATTTGCTTTGATACTCTGTCTAGAAAATATGGCACGTAATCCACCTAATCGACCTCCTGCTTTTGAATTCCCCATCATTGCTCAACAAGATAATGATAACCTTCAAAATATTTCTTCTTCATTACTTCCCAAGTTCTATGGACTAGTTACAGAGGACCCAGACACTTTCTTGTTTGAGTTTCTTAACATCTTATGTCGCATCTTTTATGATTACACTGTGATGCTCACGATCAAGTCAAGCTTCCTACTACTTTGAAAGAATGAGCCCTTAGATGGTTTATGAGTTTGGGAAGGGGTGTTGTTGATAGTTGGGAAGCCATGAAAACAAAATTTCTTGAGAAATACAAGGAATATTGTAAGAGTGGTAGTAAGGGTGATGATATATTCAGAATTCAACAAAAGGAGGATAAAAGCCTAGAAGACTATATCTCAAGATTCTTGTTTTCCCTGAAAAAGAATCTTAATTCATACCAATGAAGACCCCATAAACTACTTTTCTAAAGGAATCGGTGATACCCCATAGATGCCCTAGATGGGAGGAGGAGATATAACCCAACTACCTTGCGATGATATCAAGAAAATATGTCTCAACTACTCTCGAGTAATTATTAAGAAGGGTAGAGGTCATCAAGCCATAGTGGGAAAGTCTTCTATTAATGTAGTTTCATAGATGGAGATCACAAATTTTCTATCAGATTTCAAGCAAGATATCATAAACAACATGGCTATACAATTGGATACTATGCAAGCTCAGAAGAAACATGAGGAAGCTAAAGCAATCTTATCGAAGTTCTATCCACATTATGCATAAAAGAAACATGAATGCGATGTAAGATGGTGGCTAATATAGAGGTGAAGCCATACTCCACTGATTTTACATAGTGGAGGCGATAAATTAATTCAAGCATTCTTTGTCGCGACAAAGGCGACCATGGGCTCAAAGATAAGGTATGCCTCAAGATCCTTTGACTTTGGTAATCCTTATTTTAATTATAATAACCAATGGCAACCTACATATGGCCCATCACCACCTTGGAATACTTCTCAATCACACTGGCCTAACTATCAGAGTCCTCAATGGAAATCTCCTCAAGGAGGTTGGTAGCAGCCACAAGGACAATGGACTCCACCCAAGGTAACTGGCAACAAAATCCTCAATGGAGGGGTTCTCAGCAATGGCAGAACCAATCCCCTACATCCCTACAGTTTCATCAGCCACAACCTCAGGGCCTCATGCAACCTCCTACAACACCTACAGCAAATACTGGCCCTCCAAAACAAATTTCTATGCCTGCTCAACCATTTCCAAATCCTAATAATAAACAACAGCCACAACAACAACCTATGTATTTTGCAGAAGCCAATCAATATCCAGTTTATGCCCTGAATATTCATGATATCCATCTCAGGTCTGGAACCACTCTCCCTGCTCCATAGCTACCTATAATTACAAAGATTCTAGATTCTGCATCTCAACAACCTACTAATCCTGTAGAACATATGCATGTACCAGATACTATCTCTAAGGATCCTCTCTTGCAGCATCAGGCCAAACTTCCTTTTCCTCAGAGATTGCAAATTACTACATCCAAGTCTATGGAAGAGCCTACCTTTGATATTTTAGATCAGCTAAAGAATGTACACATTCAAATTCTCCTTTTTCAAGCCATTAAAGATGTCCCAATTTATGGAAAATCCATTAAGGAGGCATGTTTAAAGAAACCGGGAAGAAAGAAAAATGATCCCCAAACTATCTATGTTCTAGGATAGTTGGTAGATATTATGTTAGGGAAGGTAGTCATTCCAAAATATACCGACCCTGGGAGTCCTGTGGTACAAATAAATATTAATGGATAGATAGTAAAGAATGTTTTGATTGACCTTGGTGCAGCCATCAATGTAATGACCAAGAATACAATGGAGTATTTGAATATCTTAAACATTCGGTCTACACCTACCATCCTGCAGCTTGCTGATAGTTCCACAGTAAAACCTGATGGAATGGTAGAAGATGTTATTGTCATCCTTGAGTCTTGGGAATACCTAGTAGATTTCACCATATTGTCCATTAAGGCAACTTTGGGAGGATATCCTATCATCCTAGGTAGAACATGGTTAGCCACAACTCATGTTTTTATAGGATTCCATTCAGGAGACATGACAATTTCTGATGGTTAGTCAAGAAAGAAATTGGATTTATATCCACCTGCCCAACCTCAGTTAGACTTGTCTCAACCAATTTGGCCAGATTTAGGAGAGGAAACTGAAGAAGTCAATTCATTGGCTTAGTTAATGATGCTACAAACTAATCCATTTTCACAACTTCAGAGTGAGGATGACCTACTTTTACACATTTTGCAGTCCAACTTTGATCTGAGTAGCCCATCTATTCCAGATAGCTGTCTTCAGCAGTGTTTCCTGTAGCAACTGAATTCTAAGAGCCTGCCGCCTGAATTTTCTGCAGTTTATCACAATTTGCTTCTACATGAAATACAGACACCACCTTTATTAGTAGCCTCTATGAATGATCTTATCAAGCAAGTAGAAGTGTTCCAGGCCACTGTCTGAACATCAATAATAAGCTGCCTAAATCTCAACAAGCTGCCCTAGTCACAATGTTGCAAGAACAACACAAAGCTTTTGCATGGTACTATGGGATATGAAGGGAATAGATCCTCAGCTCTGTACTCAAAGGATCTACATTAAGGAATATTGTTCACCTATCAGGAAGCCTCAAAGAAAGATAAACCCAACACTCAAGGAAATAGTTAAAACAGAGCTCCAAAAATTGCTTGATGTTAGTTATCTAATCTATTTTAGATAGTCAATGGGTGTCTCCATTGGTGATTGTTCCTAAAAAAGGTGGAAAATGGAGAGTTTGTGTAGACTATAGGGAGCTGAACAAAACAACTAAATTGATCACTTTCCACTGCCATTTGTTGACCAAGTTCTAGACTCATTGTCTAGTAAAAAGTATTTCTCCTTTTTGGATGGATATAGTGGGTATAATCAAATTAGAATTACCCCTGAGGATCAAGACAAAACAACTTTTACCAATCCATGGGGCACTTTTTCCTACTCTGTCTTACCTTTTGGACTGTGTAATGCACCTACAACATTTCAAAGGGTAGTGATTAGTATTTTTGCTGACATTTCTCATGATTCTATGGAGATCTACATGGATGAATTCACTACTTATGGAGTTACTTATGAAAAAGCATTAGCCAATTTGGAGAAAGTATTGAAAATATGTAAGGAGCAAAATTTTTCTTTGAATAGTGAAAAATACTTTATGATGATGCAAGAGGGAATTGTTTTAGGCCATCATATCTCTCAAGCAGGAATTCAAGTTGATCCTACAAAAATAGAAGTTATTCTAACTTTGAAAACACCTATGAAACAAAAGGATGTTAGAAGCTTCCTAGGACATGCTAGATATTATAGAAGATTCATCAAAGATTTCAGCAAAATAGCCAGTCCACTATATGCCTTATTGAATAAGGATTCTGAATTTACCTAGACTGAAGCTTGTGACAAATCTTTCCTGCAGCTTAAGAACTTACTTACTCAGACACCTATTCTTCAAGGACCGAAGTGGAGTCTACCCTTTCATCTACACACAAATGCTTCTGATTATGCTATTGGGGCAGTTTTAGGATAGAAAGAGAATTTCATAGAGCATGCCATATATTTCATTAGTAAAAATATTCAAGGCCCTGAATTAAACTATACTGCCATAGAGAAAGAATTGCTAGCAGTTGTGCATGCCTTGAACAAGTTTCAACATTATGTCACTAGTTACCAAATATTTGTCCATACAAATCATGCAACAATACGGTACCTCATGAATAAGTCTACCATATTTGGCAGATTAGCAAGATGGCTCCTATTGTTGCATGAATTTGATATCACAGTTATTGATAAGCTAGGTCAGGCTAATGTGGTGGCTGATTTCTTGTCAAGACTTCAAACAACTACACCTGCCACCCCTGAGATAATTGATGATAGCTTTCCCGATGAACATCTATTTTCTATTGCTGCTCGAAATCCATGGCATGCAAATATTGCAAATTATTTAGCAACCAACAAGATCCTAGCTCACTTCTCACCAAAGGAAAGGAAATTGTTGGTTGAGAAAAGTTTTAACTTTTCATGGATTGCAAACTATTTATTTTACACAGGACCTTACCAAGTCATGAGAAGGTGTGTTAGGGAGGATGAGACCTATGACATTTTGTATGCCTGTCATGATGAGCCATGTGGTGGGCACTTTGTTGCCAAGAGAAGATCTATGAAAGTGCTTACTGCAGGATATTATTGGCCTACACTCCACAAAGATGCTATAGCCTATACCAGAAAATGTGACAAATTTCAACACATGGGGAGACCAACAAAGTCTGATGAAATGCCCCTATATCCTCAAGTGGTAGTCAATCCCTTTAACAAGTAGGGCATGGATTTTGTTGGGCCTATTGATCCTCCATCCAATGGAAAATCATACATTTTGGTTTGTACTGATTATGTAACCAAGTGGGTGGAAGTGAAAGCAATGACACATGCCCGTGACAATAAAGTTGTTGAGTTCCTATATGAGCAGATTTTTACTCAGTTTGGAGTCCTAAGGGAACTTGTTACTGATCAAGGAGCTCAGTTTACATCAAACTTAATCACTGCATTGATGAATGATTACAAAATCAGGCACAAAAAGTCTAGCCCCTATCACCCTCAAGCCAATGGTCAGGCAAAAGTTTCCAACAAAGAAATTGAGGCAATCCTTACTAAGATAGTCCAATTACACAAGAAGGATTGGAGCAATCACCTTCCTGAAGCAGTCTGGGCCTATAGAACAACATGGAAAACCACTACAGGGTTCACTCCTTTTGAATTACTCTATGGAAAAACTGCCATGTTGCCAATAGAGTTTGCACATAAGACCTTGAGGACTACTCTCTAGCTTAACATTGATATTTTAGAAGGTCAAAAGGAATGCCTCCTGCAGCTAAATGCATTGGGTGAGATAAGGAAAGTTGCCCTGCAACATACTAAAGCTATCCAACAGCAAAGAAAAAAATGGCATGACCACCATATCAGAACTAAACAATTCTCTTCCGGTGATTGGGCGCTACTCTATGACTCCAGATACAAGGAAAATCAAGGTAAGCTCACCACAAGATGGCTTGGTCCTTATGAAATAGAAAATGTGTTTGATAATGGTTCAGTTCAGTTAGCTACAATAGATCCTGTATGATTCAAGCTACTGGTTAATGGACACCATCTTAGGTTGTGTCATAAGCCAATGTCCAAAGAAGAATTTATGAAGTAGTTTGTTTCGAATGCAGCCACTGATCTTCCTATAGCAAAAGGCTTCAACCTTTCTCTTGCAGCATCTCTTTAAAATTTTACGTTGCATGCCCATAATAAAGGTTTCCTTTTTAAGGGAGCCACTTTCTCTGTTTTTCATCTGTCACCACCATTCATTCTCTTTTCTTCCACGTCATCCATCCTGCCATACCACCCTCATTATGGTTTCAATTCTAGCCATCATTTCATGTTGAGCTGTGATCTTTCCCAGCATGTACGAGCATTTATTACAAGCTGGTATGTGATATCTTTTGTTATCACATCATTTATTTATTTCATTTATTTCTTAACTACTATGTACATATCAGTCATTATTTCCTGATCTTCGCCTATCCTTTCACACATGTGTGGAAACATATCAAATTTTAAGTAGGGGGTGGGTTAATCTATTTCAAACCTTTTCTTATGTCACTGTCACAATTGATAAGATATTTTTATTTTCTTGTACTTTCCAAATATGACTACATGTTTTTATCCTAAACAAAAATTAACTACTTGATTTGGGTAGTTCATAACAATCATTTCATGCATGTATTCTTTGAGTCATTCTTGGAAAAGTAAAGAAAAATGACGACAGAGTAGAAAGAAACAGAGTAGAAAAGTTTTTTTTTGAATTTTCAAAAAAAGTTTGAGCTGGGATAATTTGTGAATATGGGTGGCCAATTAGTAAGACATGAGCCTATAGCTCATGAGCTTTTGACACAAAATCCTCAAATGGTTCAGGCATTCAACAATTGCGGATGGCTGAATTATTTTCTAAGGTTAGATTCCTTTAATGAGGAAGCTGCAGGCGAGTTTTTGAGAACTCTTTCAGAAGGAGAAGCTATAGTGTGGGGTTTGACAGTGGCTGTAGCAAAAGAACAGATTACAAAAGTAACGGGGCTTCCAGTAGTAGGAAATTTTTTTTCTTCGGATGTTGTCTCTGCTAGGGAAGAATTTACAGTACCAACTGATGGACCCTTGGAGGTTTCTAAACAAAGATGCAAATGAGTGTCACTGCCTTTTCCATACTCAGAATATGCCATCCTCATAATCAGGTACTTGACTTGTGAGGGACATTTTTCCTATTTACATTCCTACTATTTTAAATTATTAAGTCATATGAGGCATGGTTTAGTTGTCAATGTACCAAATTTTTTGTTGAACCTTTTGAAACAATGTGCCCATTAAACCCAGAGGGGCAGGGACAACTCTATAGCCCATCATGCCCTCATTAAACTCTTGATTGAGCATTCCCTAAGGGATGTATCACCCCTTTTTTGGCAAGAATTTGTTGCCCAAAAGGGTCTGCAAATTCCAGAGCCTCCTAAAGCACTCCCTGCAAAGCCCAAGAAAAAGAAAAAGAGAACATAATCTACAAGTAGGGAAGCAAAGAAAGAGTCACCTGCTCCTACATCATCTGCTCCTATAGCACCTACTCCTATAGCCACCACACCAGAGCCCTCTACCCATGTACAAAGCAGGTCTGCTAGTAAAGAGAAAAAGGAAAAATGAAGGTAGGAGAGTCATCTAGGGAAGAACAAACCCCAGAGTCTAAGCCTCATGTTCAAAAAAAATAGTGTTCCTCTCCTGCAGCATCTTCTCCTATAGCAGTTTCTCCTACAGCAACACCTGTTTCCATTACAAGTTCACCATCATCTTCTTTTGTTGAGTCTGAATCCTCTAGGCAAGTCAGAAAGAGGAAAGCCACGAGAGTGCCTCCTATAGCCGCAACATTGCCAAAAAGAGTTTTAGCAAGGAAACAACGTAAAGTCACCTCAACATCTACTCAACCTAAAGTTATAATAATTTATGAGGAATCTGAAGAACTCAATCATGATGTTTCTCAGGATGTGTCTGAGAATGTTACACAAAGTCCATTTGTTGTTCTTGGGGAAGTGCAAAATCAGCCAATGGAAGTTGAGGAACCACATGTTAGTAGTAATGAAAGGGGAATGCCAAGTCTTGATGACTTGGCTGAAGCGGCTAGGCAAGTTTCAGAAGCAGCGCAATCTCTTCCAGTGTAGCAATAGGAATTCATCCTGCAGCAAGAGGAAGAACAGACTGAACAATTAGAAGTGTCCAATGACACACCGTTACCCCCTGTAACTTGTCAGGAAATGGTTGTTTATAAGAAGACATTTTTTATTGAATTTTTGGAATACCTTAGGACCACATGGAGGCCGGTCACATTTCAATCCTTGAGTTTCTGCCACTTAGCCAAGATTGAAGTTCAACAAAGTCTTTGGGAAGAAGAGAAGAAGAAATTGAAAAGAGAAATTGAAAGATAGAAACAGGAAATCTAGGAAATGAAAAAGAAAATGGATGAAATGATGAAAATAACTGGTAAAATTGTGGAATGTAGACCACCACCTAGGGTTTATGCTATGTTCCTAAAAGAGAAATTTATTTGGTTTCAAGTAATGAGAATTTCAAGGAATTTAGATCCTATTATTCATACAGCTAAAGAATTTTATGATGCATACCAAGTAGCCCCTAGTTGGCTAAAGAATTCTTTGTGTGAATTTTATTTGCATGGTTTGATAATTCCCTCTAAAATAGAGTGGAATCCACTTCTTTATATTGGTGATATTCATTTGAGGTCACTCATTTCTTGGGTAGCTAATGAAACTAATTATGGTAGAAAATTAGAGGCCTATGAAGAGGCTGAAAGGGGTGAACCTCTCCCACTACGACCTGAAAGCTCAGATCCATACACAATGCTGAAAACTTCGCTTATTGTTGCGTATGGGTTCAATAATCAAACAGAAAGAATAAAAATATTTGATATCAGGAAGCAAGTGTATGAAGAATTCAAAGGCCAACCATATCTATTTTGGAAGCTTTCCTCTTCTAGAATTGAAAAGAGATGGGAAAAACTAACTGTTGGTCTAAGGAAATCTAAGCCTCATAGCCCCCTGAATTTTAAAGCAGCCCTTAGAAGGATAGAGAAGTACATGCAGTTTGGTCTTCAGAAGAGGTTCTAGTTATGGTTGCCAATAATATTTCAACCTCTGGTTCTAATGTGGCCACTTTATCCTTATCAAGCTACAGATGTTAATAAGGATACAGAAACCCACAGATATGAAAGATGCAACATTTCAGAGGTTTCTACTATAAATTTGGAACTTCAGTCCAGCACCATACTACTCCTACGGATTTCAGAGAAACAACCAAGAAGCTTAATGCTGGTGGACCATCATTAGGTTAAGTAGGGGGCAAATGATGAGCTTGAAATATGCTCATAATTTGAGTATTATGATGTATTTTTAATACCCTTACTCTTATTGCTAATGGTTTTTTAACTCTTTGTTTAAAGACTTTTTATCTAAAAATGGGTAGTATCCTGTAGCAATACATTTCTATACTACTGCGGCTTAACATCTCTATGTGTCTTATTAATTACCCTGTTTGACCTCCCGAATGACTGGTATAATGCATGTGGTTTTGAATAATGAAATAGATTTAATATGTGATTAATGAATGTGTATCGTGTTGTTGCCATGTGTGCTTTCTTTTGCTTCTGTCACCTTGTGTACCGCGGGTTGTTGAAGGAAGCATGAACAAGTCAAGTGCAGCAGATCTCAGCCCTGCAGTAAAGTCCATTTCCTGCACAACGTCGAGGAAGTTGTTCCAGCGAAGACTCTTTGACCGGGTCGTTGGGAAGAAATCTAAATGATCATTAATCTAGGAAGAGTGGAATGCTAAATTCTCTCTGGAACGTGTTGAAGGGATATGCTTTCATTTATGAGAAGTTTGTTCCTCAGTTTCAGGATGCACTTATGTCCACGTCTTTCTCTATTAGAGTTAGTTAGTTAGTTGCTTTTATGGTTTAAATAAGTGTTCCTCCTATGCGAGTGAGCAAGTAGAGCGTGTAAAAGTTAGTATGATAATAAGAAGCAGTGTTTTGTGTTAGTTTTCTTATAAATAGAACAATGTATATGTCTTCAAGTTTATGAATAAAAGTTGATGAAGTTTTGAGTTCAATTATTGCATAACTGGTTGATGCTTGCTAAGGGAGCCCACTTAGTGAGTATCTATAGTTAGTTAGTTGTTTATCTTTTGTTGATTATAAGTTAGATTTCCTTCTTTAAGTTTCAGTGCAAACTCAGTCTTTTATTGTTCATGCAGCATCAGGAATCCATCCCTATGTTTGTTCTTGCAGCATAAGGCTAGTTCATAGTTTGTTTCTTAGTAACAATTGTTGTGACGTCTGCTTTCATTAATTTATGTTTAAGTTAAGAAAGCTTTACGTTACATTTCTGTAGCATAAGTAGAATTCCTTTCACACATTTATTTCTAGTAAATCATGACGGAAGCTGGTTCTTAGTGCACATACAGTGCCGCTCCATTTCAAGTATACGTTCCCTAGTTTGACAATATAAATGAACGACCATAAGATGTTAGTCACCTGCTGAAATGTCCAATTCCTAGGTTAGGATTTGTCGTGACTTTTATATCCTTTTGTGGACGCGACCAACACCCTTCATTCTTCACTCATCAACTACTACCTTTCTTATCACACTTTCACATTCATTGCTCACACACACACCCTTTTTCACACAACTTCCATACATTCTTCCTACAATTCATTCAACCATGTATATGTTAAAGACTTTCTCCATACATGCATATATATATCTGATCACCATCGTAAATCAATTAGGTCGGCCTAATTAGATACAATTTATTATAAAAGATATCAACTGTTGGCTCCATAAAATATTTTCAAAAAGTAATTTGACTATTAGCATGATACAATATGTCGGCCTAGGCCACACAATAGATCACGCTTAATATTTTCATATCATATCAAAATTATCTTAACAAGTCAGTCAAGAATAGTCTTCAACACAAAAAGTAAACATTTTGTTGATTGCGACAATGTCTTATGAGCACCAGAGCACATAATATTCTAAACATGCATGCCTTTACCATCCATAAGTAGCTTCCCAAAATCATAATGAACAATTTTCAATTGAGAAAAAATGCGGAGTAAAATACTGAAGGGACAACCAAAAATACTGGATAAGCCACCAGAGAAGATAAGACAGTCATACACACTAGTTTAGAGTACCAGACCAAACTACCAACATTGTGACATCAATGCAACAAATAGATAACCTACCCATTCTTCGAACAATCTCCCCCTTTGTCATTGATGGCAACATGTGAACAAAATTCTCCAATTCCAATCTCTTCCCCCTAACTTCAATCTCTCCCCCTTTGACATCAATGGAAAAGGGAACCAAAAACAAGTGTAGACATGGTGACATCAAAAGTTCAAAGGATTTCCAAAAAATTCAAAAACTTCCAACAATCTAGGGCTTTTAAGCAAACAAAAATTAAATGAAGATGACATTCTTCACCTAGAACACCTTCCTATACCTTTCTTTTAGAACTGGATACTTCTTGCAGTTAAAAACAACATACTCCATCTTTGTCCATGTACTTTCCAACAATCCCAATAGAGTAAAAGAGGGTAACCAATCTTCAACAAAACATTGTTTCTCAACATCTTCAACATCAATAAGAATTCCAAAAAGATGTTCTAACCGGACTTCAACAATTTCTTTAAGGAGCCAGAAGGTCTTTGTCACATCATCTCTCTATCTTTGTGTAATGATTATTTCAGCCTATAGTTCACCAACTATATTATCCTTTGATTCCCTTCTTTATCTTCAAATATATCAAAATTATTTCCAATTTTGTCCACCTCTGCTTCAATCGCTTCAATTCTACTTCTAAAATTATCTATAGTTGTAGGCCACTGAAGACAATACTTGTAAACATCTGAAATTTCTTTAACACACTTCTTTGTTTCCACAATCAATCCAAACAATCTCTGCATAGCCTTTTTACATCTCCTTTCAACCAAGATTCCCATCTTATGTCCTTCCTGACCTTCAAACAACATCCTTTCTTCAACAAACTAAGTCAGATTTTCTGGCAAGAAATAAAAAATAGTAGATACTTCAATTCCTTTCCAAAGTAGATAATTTACTAGAGCATCATCAATTTTCAGTTTGTCAATAGGCGAGGCAACACTCCATAGTTCACAAATATTCTTCATTTTTCCTTCAACTATCAGAGATTGGATGTCATTAGGATCAGGGGAATCAACTCCAATTTGAGACTCTTTCTCCTTCTCATCTGAAATATCAATGATGTCTTCAGTTATCTCTTTTCTCCTTTTTGATTCTGGAGGGGAATTACTGATAGCAACCTCCATTTCTCTTTTTTCGGAGGAAGAACCCACTTCAAATCGACTAGATGTAGATATACTAGAGCAAGGGTTTGCTCACAAAGATGATAAATATGATCTGCACATATTTTCATTATCTTCCAGAAACTCTAGATACCTGTAAATTTGTTTTCCAATAGGGATACTAGATTCCCACATCACATTATCTTTTCTGGGTAGAGAATTTAGAAAGTAAAACACCAAAAAACCAGCAAAGATCAGAAAGGAAGGGGATAATTCTTGACTAATGAAATTCAAATGTTTTCAAGCAAATTCTCAAGTAGCAAGCTACATAAATCAAACTGTTTGTTCTCCTTAACCATCATGTGGGCAATATGTACGATGATAGTCGAAGTTGAGCTTTCACGATTTCTAAAATAAATTTTGTATGAGATACCATATGCAACATACCTAATGGTCGATTCAACAAGTGTATCAATCAACAATGCTCTAAGATCTCTACTGATTCTATTCAAATCCTCCACATCTTTATACTTCACAGATTTCTTTCCAAGGAGTTCTCCAACATTACATAAACCAGTGATTTCTTTGATAGCTTCCTTCGAGATCAAATAGGGTTTGTCCAAAACAATGCTTCCATCCTTGACACAATTCAACAAGAACAAAATAACCTCTTTATCTGTAATCCATGGAAATTCACTCCATAAATCCATCCCTAGGGTTTTTATATTCTAGAATTCGACTTCACTCAACCCTAGTTCAATTCCTTTCATTTTCCTATGAACGTATTCTTCTACTTCGACCCTTTTTAGCTTCAGAGAGGTAACACTACACAAACCACTATCCATTGCTATGCTTCTCTTAAAATTCAATGAAACCCCTTTTCGATCTTCTTCTTTTCTTTTGCAATCAAAGAGAAAGGGTTCTAGATTACCTAAATCAAACTTCAAATTCCCTTCTGAAAGACTTCAAGCATGCCTCAAGATTTCTTTAGAGCACGTTTCAAAGACTTCAGATGCACAATTAACCAAAAAACATCACAAAATTTTACTTATCCTCTATCAAGCTTCCCCCAAGCGTATTAAATGCGACAAACACAAAAAGCTGCTAAACTTCATTTAGCATAGAAAAACCTAATTCAGTATGTAAATCCTTATGCCAACACTTTTTTCTCTGGTTCCTTTTCCAAAACCTCTGAATAATCTTTCTTCACATTCCATCCTCATGCCAGCCTCTAATACGCCATTCTTCTAGGGATTTTTATGATCTTCTAATAATGTTCCCCCTAAGACCATGCTAGGTCTAAATTTCAAATAATTCATTTGTACCGAATGAGGGTACAAACACATTAGGAGTCTCTGATTTTTCTTCTTCTTCTTTCTTCTTCCATACCTTATTATAGTTATAGTAGACAACACCTTTCTGATTAGTCTGACCTCCAATACCTCTCGACCTACACTAATTTTCCCTGTGGCCAAAATTGTTTACAGACATAGAAGTATCCATTAAATGGTCGATTCATCCTACCTTTATGAAACCTGTTCATCATCATCCTACTGACCATCCTTACTTGAGATATACATTCTTGTAGCCTTGTGTCCAAATTTCCCATGTTCAAATTTTTTTTTGAAAAGAGAACCAGAAACCAGTTCATCCTGCTCCTGCATTCAGTTCTCTATGACAATATTTGTTGCAAGAAAAGCAAACACCATCAAAAGGTGGATACCTCTGTGC
Source organism: Sequoia sempervirens (assembly GCA_007258455.2). Lineage (NCBI taxonomy): Eukaryota > Viridiplantae > Streptophyta > Pinopsida > Cupressales > Cupressaceae > Sequoia > Sequoia sempervirens. The sequence goes on along the minus strand of VDFB02063699.1, from coordinate 27,364 downwards.
ATTAGGCTATCTCACAGGCTGTCTTCTTGCAAAATTATTTCTCTACTTCCTCTTTCCTTGATTCTTCTTCACATCTTTAGAACTTTCACCATTATCAACTCCTAAGCCACCTTTATCTTTACATGGTTTTTGTTCTGCAAGAAATTCTTCAAGTTTACTGGAGCTAGATCTAAAATTGTTCTCACAAATATTTTCCTTCTCCAGTTCAATCATCAGATTCCCCACTTCCTATTCAAGTCTAGTGCATTCATCAACTTTATTTTGTACCAATGTATTCAGACATTCTTCAATCCTCTTCTTCTCTTCTACTGACACCTTCAGTCCAATTATCTCTTGTTTTAGTTGTTCACTTACTTCTCTGTGTCTTTCCTTAAATTTCTTCAACTATTCCTTCAACATCCGAACACATTCATTTGTTTCAACAAGATTCTCTTTCAGATCTATTTTTTCTCTTTCTATTTTATCAAGATCTTCAAGAGTAGTCTGAGGCTCTCCTTTATCATCCATCTAATCAACCTTCAAGATCATCCTCAAGTAGTTAAGCTCTTCACCAAGGAACCACACGCTCTAATACCAATTGTTAAACAGGTGTGGGACAACTGAGAGGGGGGGTGAATCAATTGTCACACAAATTCAAACTTAAAAACTTTATCACTCATCAATTCTTCAACCACACAATTCTGTTATTAAATATGAGCATGAAACATAAATAACAAAAAGTAAATCAACACAATGAACACCAGGTTTTTATGTGGAAAACCCAATAAGGGAAAAACCACGGTGAGGGTTAACTCACACTATATAGTATTTAAAAAGAGGCTCACTACCAAAAGGACTCACTGTCCAAGTACAAAGGCTCACTGCCTACAAAAAGGACTCACTGTCCAACAAGCAAGCTCATTTCCTACAAAATATTATACAAAAATTATGTAAGTCTTTACAGCCCAAAATGAAATGGAAAGATGCACCTATCATGTGCTGATACAGTTCTGGTGATCCTTAGTATTCAGAATTTACACCCTTCATTCTTCACTCATCAACTGCTGCATTTCTTATCACACTTTCACATTCATTGCTCAAACACACACACCCTTTTCGGCACAACTTCCATACATTCATCCTAAAATTCATTCAACCATGTATATTATCCATGTATATGTTATAAACTATTCGCCATACATGCATATATATATTTGATCACCATCATAAGCATCAATTAGGTTGGCCTAATTAGATACAATTTATTATAAAAGATATCAACTATCAGCTCCACAAAATATTTTCAAAAATTAATTTGACTATTAGCATGATACAATATGTCATCCTGGGCCACACAATAGATCATGCTTAAGATTTTCATATCATATCAAAATTATCTTCACAAGTTGGCCAGGAATAGTCTTCAACACAAAAAGTAAATATTTTGTTGATTGCCACAACATCGTATGAGCACCAGAGCACATAATATTCTAAACGTGCATGCCTTTACCATCCATAAGTAGTTTCCCAAAATAAAAATCAACAATTTTCAACTGAGAAGAAATGCGGAGTAGAATACCAGAGGGACAACCAAAAATACCAGATCATCCACCGGAGAAGATAAGATAGTCATATGCACTGGTTTAGAGTACCGGACCAAACTACCAACATGGTGACATCAATGACAACAAATAGATAACCTGATCATTCTTCCAATAGAAGAACCTAAAACTACTGACGTGTATGTGCCCTCATCTGGTACAAATGATTTATTCAGAAATTAGACCTAGCATGGTCTTAGGGGGAGCATTATCAGAAAAATTATAAAAACCCCCTGGATGAATGGTGTGTCAGATGCTGGTACAAGAATGAAATGTGAAGAATGAATAATCAAAGGTTTTGGAAAAGAAACCAAAAGAAAACATGTTGACATGATAATTTGCGGAATGAATTAGGGTTTTTTGTGTTGAGAAGAATGTTTTTAGTAGCTTTTTGATGTTTGTCGCATTTAATGAGTTTTAGGGAAATCAATGGTGTATAAGATAAAATTTGTGAGCCTTCTTGATCAGTTGAGCATTTGAAGAGTTTCAAAAGTGCCTTGGAGCGATCTCAAAGTGATTTGAAGCATTTCTAAAGAAATTTGAAGAAACTATTATGAATATTCAAGAATTATTTTCCAGTCTATGAAGGAATAGAAGAAGTCTTGTCTGAACATTAAAAAATTCAAGGAAGTTAAGCACAACAATGGACAAAGGATGGAGTAGTGACATTCCACTAAAATTGAAAGGAGTTGAATTGGAAGAAATTGATCATAGAAAATTGAAGGAAATGGAACTAGGGCTGAACGAAAACAAATTACAGAGCATAAAAACCCTAGGTATGGACTTATGGGGAGAATTTATTTGGTTTTCTAATAAAGAATTTATTTTGTTCTTGTTGAGTCGTTTCAAGAATGATAGCATTGTATTGGAAAAACCCTACCTAATCACGAAGGAAGTGATTGAAGCGATTACTGGCTTAGGCAGTATTGGGGATCTCCCTGGAAAGAAAATGATGAAATACAAAGATGTGGAGGAAATTACTGGAATTAACAAAGACCCTCAAGCTCTATTGATAAACACTCTTGTGGATTGGCTATAAGGTATGTCACATATGGAATTTCCTATAAAATATATTTCAAAAATTGTGAAGACTCGACATTGTCTATTATTGTTTATATTGCACATATGATGGTTAAGGAAAATAGGCAGTTTGATTTGTGTAGCCTATTACTTGAAAACTTAGCTAAGAATGGATGAATGTCAGTGGTTGAGGGTTATCCCTTTTGGTTTGGATCTTTTCTTGTGTGCTTGGTCTTTTAATTTTTGAACTCCCTACCGGGAAGAGAAAATGTTGTGTGGGAATCTAGTATTCCTATTGGGAAACAAGTCTACAAATACTTGGAATCAATGAAAGATAATGCAAGTATGTGCAAATCATATTTCACATCCTTAAGAACAACTCTATGCTCTGGTATTTCAGCACCGAGTTAGTTTGAAGTAGGTTCATCCTTTGGTAAGAGACAATTGGAAGCTGTCATTAGTGATTCCCCTCCAAAATTGAAGAAAAGAAAAGTTATAACTAAAGACATCATCGAGAAGGAAAAAGAATCTCTACCTGGATCTGAATCCTCTAATCTAGATGACATTCAGTCTATGTTGGTTAAAGGAAAGATGAAGAAGATTGGTGAGATATGGAATGCAACTTCTCCAGTTGACAGACTCAAGATTGATGATGCTCTAGTAGAGTATCTACTTCGAAACAGTACTGATGTATCAATTATTTTTTATTCCTTACCAGAAAATTTAGTTGATATTGTTGAAGAAAGAATGTTGCTTGAAGGTCCGAAAGGATGCAAGTTGGAAGCCTTGGTTGAAAAGAGATGTACTGAAGCTAAGCAAAGGTTATCTAAACTTATCATGGAAATGAAGAAATGTATCAAAGACATATCAGATATCTACAAATATTGTCTCCTATGGCTTGCTACGGTAGAAAATTTTAGAAGTAGCATTGAAGCAATTGAATCTGAGGTAAACAACATCGGAAAGAACTTTGATATCTTTGAAGACAAAGAAGGGAAACAAAGGCTGAGAATTGGTGAATTGCAAGATGAGTTGATTGTTGTACAGAGACAAAGAGATGATGTGGTGAAAACCCTTTGGCTCCTTAAGGAGATTGTTGAGGTCTGATTAGACCATCTTTCCGGAATACTTATTGATGCAAAAGATTGTGAAAGACAGTACTCATATTGGTCATCTTCTTTTACACTATTGTCTCTATTAGAAAGCATCTGCACGAGAATGGATTCAACTACATTTAACTGGAAGAAGTTATATCCAGTAATCAAAGAAAGATACAAGAAGGTGTTTGAGGTGAAGAATGCCATTTTTACTTAAATTCTGAATGTTCATTTTTTTCTATTTTGTTTGTTTCGGCAAGAAGAAAAGTAAGATAAAAAGGAATCTGGACAAGATGAAGAAAATTTGAATTGTTGTTGAAAGGTTGAATGTTTGAAATTTTTTGGATGGCTGGAAGTTTTTAGAAGAATTGGAATCTTTTTGCAATTTTGATGTCACCATGTTTACATCTTTTTGGTCACCCTTTGCCATTGATTTCAAAGGGGGAGAGATTTGGAAAGTTGGGAGAGATTGGAGGAGAGTTTTTGAATATTTTTGCACATGTTGCCATCAATGAAAAAGGGGGAGATTGTTGGAAGAATGAAGAAGAATGATCATCTCTATAGTTTTGTGTTGTCATTGATGTCACCATGTTGTGAGTGTAAGTCTAAGTTAGTGCTTGATCCAGTATTTTGGTATGGTATCTTAACCAGTTTTCAAGTTGCATCCTCCAGTATTCTAGTCCGCAATCCTCCACAGTTGGTAGTTGATGCTTGCGGTTTTGGGAAATTGTTTATGGTTGTTGAAGGCATGTATGTTCAAAATTTCTTTTGCTTTGGTGCTCATATGATGTATTGGCATTATTTTGTTGTTTGCTTCTTGCAATGAAGTCCATTTTTGGCCAACTTCTTGGATTAGTCATGATATGGTGAATTAATTTTTTTATGGAAACATATGTGTGACCTATCTTAGGCATATGCCAACATGATGTAGTGTGTTGAACATTTGGATTTCCTTTTTAGGAGATTTTGTGAATGCTTGAAGCTAACAGGTTGCTATTTTTTGTAAGCAAAGAAATGCATCTAATTAGGTCAATCTAATTGATGCTTGCAGATAGATAAGTATATATATGTTTTGAGCAATATTTGATGTGTGTATCTTTGTGTCTAATTGATGAAGTATTTGTGAATGAGAAGTTGAAGAAGAGAAAAAATGATGAAGTGTGTTGAGTCTGTCTATTGAGCATCATTGGAATTGCATCAACACTTGTTAGGTGCACTATTTTTAGTTCATTTTGGCTGTGAAGCCCAATTTTGTTTTGTGAATCCTTTTTGTAGGAAGTGAGCCTCCCTTGTAAGCAGTGAGCTTATGTATTTGGACAATGAGTCCTCTTCAAGGTAGTGATCCCTTGGCAGTGAACGTTATATATATTCAGTTCTGGAACTACTTTATATTGTGAGTTAATCCTCACTGTGGTTTTCCCTCCTTGGGTTTTCCAAGTAAAATTTGGTGTTCAGTGTGTTAATTTACTTTCTATTTTCTGTATCTCATGCTCATTCTTAATAACATAATAGTGTGGTTGTGGAATTGATAAGTGTTGAAATTCTAAGTTTTGAATTTTGTGAAAACTGATTCACCCCCCTCTCAGTTGTCCTGCACCTATTAACAAAATCCCCCTAGTCATACTAAAAATATGAATCTACAACTCAAAATGGCTATCAACCTTTCAAGAAATAGAATAAGGTATTTTTACAACTAAATTCCCCTCAAACAAGTCAACAAACTAATAATCAAGTGGTTGTTATCAAGACGACAACTCCTTCCGAGGAATGGGAGAGAGAGTTCACTCTTTTACCCAATACCCTTCATAATATCATGTTGCAACTTATTGACAAGAACATTCTTATGTTACCTCCTATTAGAGAACGTGACCCTAATATACCATTTCCTAGAGGCTTTCAAAAAAATGCTTATTGTCATTATCATCAACAAAATGGTGATGGTACAAAATACTGTAAGTGTCTTAAATGTCTTGTGTAAGACCTTATTGGCAATAATCAACTTCAAATTAGAGGTGTGAATGATCAAGGTAATTAGTCTGTAACTCCTAATCAAAATTTACAAATCTTTACAAATCCCATGTGTAAGCACACTATTTCATTTGTCAAAGCTAGTGAAACTAAGAATGATGTGATGAATGTTGATACAAATAATGACAATATGGATACTATTGAACAATGTCCCGCAGATAATATGGTAGCATTTATCAAAAATAGACCTCGTAAGGGCTCAAATAAAAATCCTCTTGATATTTATTTCTCACAAAATGACATACTTAAGCGTGCACCTAATGGTCCTCTTTACATTGCTGGTCGAATCAATGATAAGCCCACTAATGTGATATTAATTGGTCCTGTCTGTGGAGAGAATGTGATTACTAAAGAATTCTTATATGTGCATGAGCTATATCAAGAAATATATGAAAAAATGAAAGCATGGATCAAGATGCATAATGGATTTTCTTTCCCTATGATAGGCTCGATAGATCTCCCTTTAAAGGTTGGACTGAAAACACTAAATGTGTCATTTTCCATCATCCCACAATTAGACCAATTTCATGTGAAGCTAGGCTATCCATGGCTTCACTCCATGAATTCCCTCCCTTCGGTTGTGCATAAATGTCTAAAGTTTTCATTTGTCAATGATATCTCTACTATGGATCATAGTGGATTTAATCCTGCCTCGACCTGATGGAATTTTTCATTAGATTTCTTTTGGCCTGAGCCTATGGAACCTATCAAGCCTCATGAGGATTTATTTTTCAAATCATATCAAAAGTTTAAGGCAAAGAAAATAGAAAAATTATCCTTTAAATACATGCCTCAACCTATCATTGAACCACCTATCCTTAACAAAGCAATGATTGAACCAAAAGCCCCTCTAAACATCCAAGAACAACCCTTAGAAAAACCTCCTACAATTTCCTACAAGAGACCGTGAGATAGCACAAATAATCCCATTGTCCCTCCTAGAGTCAAACAAGTTTACAAAGTTAAAGAGAAAGTAGTTGAACATACTATTGTTTGTTCTATTCCTCCCAAGGAAGAGAAGACACCTATGATTGACAAACCCGCTCTTACACAAACACAAATTGAAAATGGATTGAAAAGAAATTGAAGTGTTAGAGAGTGTAGACGTAGATGATATGCTATTGCTCGTAGGTTACAAAATCAAGAAGACAAGAATACCATAAAGAATCAAAATCTGAACCTACCTGAAGTAATACATGATGATTTTATACCCTCATCGCAACATAAATAAGAACCTTCCATGGACACTGTCATTCGGCCTCCCATTATGATAAACCTAGATGATGACATTGAAATTGCAAAGATTGATAAAGAAGTTCATGATGAGTTGAATACATTGTTTTCTTCTTCTATAAACTTACATTAGAAATCTCCTAGAAAGAGTGTTGAACCTGGTGCTTCCCCTAGTTTAGAACTTGCTCTTGTCCCTTTGGCTAGTTGTCCACCTTCCATTTATATCGACCAAGATTAGGATGCAAAAAACCTACTCTAGGTACACTCACATGTGCCCTACTAGTCTTTTGCATTTTCACATTTTCTTTATGTGATTGCATGTGCATAATGTGATCCCCCGTGTTGTTTCATTTGATGTATCTCTCTTTTTGTGCATTCCTCTATATGTCTCTTCATTCTTCTCTATGTCGTAAGTATTTTTCATTTTTCTTGTGTTTTCCTTTTTGGCATGACACAAGGCGTCGAGACATTTAGGTAACTTCCATGTTGACCCAAAAAAATTTCTTTATCTTTTTCATTTGTCTTGTGTTTTCCTTCTGGGGATGACACAAGGCGTCGAGACATTCAAGCCTCTTCCATGTTAACCCGAAAGCCTTTTTATTTGTTTTTGCTCTCATTGAGTCATTCTTCCAGTTCTATGAGTATTTGGGGAATGATGATAGTTCCATGCTCTATGAAAACATTGTAGCAAAGACATACTAACCCTGAATCCATAGATCCCTTATGTATTTGTGGGGGCAACCCTTCTTTCCTATTTCATGACACAACTTATTTCAGAAACTGATGCAGACCCAAGGGCACAATCACAAACCACTTGACAAATTTCCTATAAGAGGCATCTAACAAGATTATTCTGACCTCTTTAGATAATCCAAATCTCCCTTAAAGCTTGACAAGCAACAAAAAACAAATTTCCCTCTTTAACCCCCTTAAACCCTTGTAACAATGGAAATCTAGTTTTTGACCATTTACTCCACAATATTGCAAATCACTAGACAAACACATGAGTGATTCAAACACCCATTTAAAAGTTACACAACATATGTGAAAGACAATATAGACTCCTTTGGACCAACGTAGACTTCTTATACACTCACCCCTGAAAAGGTTTCTCAATTAGCCCAAAATTGCAAAGAAACATACCTTCAAACACCACACAGACCCCTAAAACCTTGGGGAAGTAGATAAATTTCCAAGAAAACATAGATTCTAAAACTGGACTCCACTTGTACGGACCAATATCCACCAAATCAGAAAACCCTTGTTTTAAGTATAATTCATGAGGGTTTATTGGATGTAACACTTCCACAACCTCTAAAACTATGAAACAACCTTAAACATAACCCATTAGTCCTACACATGCTCAAGGATTCATAAAATAAGACATCCCATACAAATTTGATCAAACCCTAGGCTTTAACCCCCCTTTTGCATGCATTTCCCTTCATAAAACCTCAGGAACAATAGGTCTCTTATTCCCATTCCTTTATTAACACTTAATTCATGAATCATACATCTAAATTAATCCCCATAGGGCCCCTTACATGAGTTACAGTGATCACAGAAAGTGTAAGGGCCCTTCAAAATATATTTTGTTCAAGAAACCCTCAAAACAGGGTGTATCCGCTGTGTACAAGTAAATACCAAAAGAAAGCTTCAAAGATCCTTGTTACACCTTCAAAAAAGATAGAAATTAATGCCAACACAGACCCCTATGTGGAAATCAAGATTTATAGCATGAAATAGCCTGCACGACCTGTGCAAACCTGCTAATAAGAGAAGAAACACGAAAAATTGGAAAAAACTCAAAGTTCCTTATTGCCAAAGCCTTAAATCTTGAACCAACGTTACAAAAGATGTATTCATGCCTTTTTAAAGGCCTCTCCAAAACAACCACTGACCAACAACCCCTTCAACTACTTTTTGAATCCCTTATAACCGTTGGAATTCATAATTCCACCTTTTATACACTTAATGCATTTACAAGCATAATGAAGTATTTGTATATTATGACCCCCCTCAAAACCTTACTAAAGGTTTGGAAATGGCCTAAATACATTAAGAAACTCCTATCTTGAATAGACATTGATGTCAACACAAAATTTTCCTTCAAAGGCTACAAAAGAGGTATTGGATCAAGATTGAATTCTCCACTCCATGAACTCTACACACTAAAACCTTATGCAAAAACATACACAATGGTCTTGAGTGACCTTATCTCCACAAAACATGCTTAAAATATCTAAACCAACCTCATGACCACCCTAGCTATCATCAAATGATCAAACATGGAGGAAGAGGCATAGGTGCTCTTGCACTAGAAACATATGACTTGGCATAGGGTTTTTCGAGGAAAGCTCTCATGTCTTAGGAAAAACATTTGGCTACTTTAAAGAAATATCTCACATAAATGGTGTAGCAACCACTTTAAAGTGGGGGCATACATCGATGACATCTTTCAACATATTTCATGGCGTGATTTTTCTTTTTTCTTGTGACATGTCATTTTCTTGGTGGTGTCATTGGGTTTGATGTCCTCCAAGAGCGTATGATCTCCCTTCGTGGCATGATGCAAATAAGGCATCCCATGAGTGATGATATTATATCCTTGAATTGTCCTCTCTTAGAGACATTAGGCACAATGCTCCCTAAGAAGAAGAACTTACACGAACAAAGAAAAATCCCCTTTAACAAATTGTTTACAAACATAATATTACAAAAGCTTTTACAAAAAGCATTACATTGTGGTACCTTATTGAAGTTGTTAGGAGGATGACTTCAGTATGGTATGGGATGCTAATATGATTCTCTCATTTTCCTCCTCATTGGGATAATTGACCTAGTGGACAGACTAAGGTTCCATTACCCCAGAGTGAGCATACACATACATATTTTGGGACAACTCACCTAGTGGAAATATTGAGGTTCCACTACCCCAGAGTGAGCAGAAAATGCTACAAACAAACAATCTTGTTCCACATCATGTTGAAATAGTTGTTCTTGATCCTTTTATTTTTCTTTATCTTTCTTGGCCTTTGACAGTGTATGATTATGTATCTTTGTTATTGATGCATACTTAAGTGTCTTGAATGTCTAATTTAGTGTGAGTTTGACATGGGGTCATCCTCTCACTAAAGTGGGGGCAACATGTAGTGATAGAAAAATTATCCCTTTTCCTCACTTGATTTGGGAATAATTATCATTGAATTAACCTAGGTTTAATGTTGTAATGTGTTGTACACATTCAAATTGATCTTGGGCCCCTTTTTAACAAAATGTACTTAACTTGTACCTTATTTTAGGTGTTGTAAAGTGTTGTAACACACTTTCACACTTATTTGGGGTCCTCTTAATTAATTTTAGTTATTTAGAGTTAATTAACCCCTTTAATTCAAATTTAAGCCTTATTTGTGACACCTTCTGAAGATCTATCCCAATACCCATAATTCAAATTGCAAAACATTCAATTAGGAAAAATCAAGGTCCTAGAAATTGGTGCTAGGACCCATTCACCCTAGGTGGCGAATGGGTCCTCCCTCTATAGGACCCCCCTTTCTTTGTAGATTCTACATGGGTTTTTTAAGTTCTTTCACCCCCAGAAGGCAAGGTCTTGGAAACTTGTGCCATGACCCATTCACCCTAGGTGGAAAATGTGTCCTCCCTTAATAAATACCCCCTTTTTGAATTTGATTCTAGTGGGATCCTAATAATATTCATTTCTAGATTTGGTGTCGGCTTCAATTGTTTGAATTTCAGGGTTAATCTCTTGATTTAGTATAAATAAGTGGTTAATTCACATTGTTTCTCCTAGCAAGTTCAAGTTATCATAAGAGTACATTCACAAGAGAATTATAGAGAATTTCAAAGGAATTTTAAGACAAATTATCAAGAGTCTATTGCAGCAATTCAAGATCATTTCATCATGTCTAAGGCATAATGCATTCTTACATGTTGTTGAGCTAAGATAGTGAGTGTAGCATTGGAGATCTACTTGCAAGCATTGTTACACATCTTATTCAAGATCAAGATCTACATTCTTCATGGCCACTTCATGTTAGATTGCATGTTTACATTTCAAGATAACATCCAAGGTATCATCAATCATATATTTCACGTTTCATGCTTCAATTTCCTTATTTTATCATTTTGTTTAATCACCTACAAGGGGTTTGACTTAGGTAAACCCCTATTCACTAACAATCAACAAGTTTTTCTTTCTCTTGAGTGTGTGTTTGTAGATTTATAGGTTGAAGATCAAGAGGAGAAGAAGTTTAGAGCAAAATTGTCAAAATTGTTAAGTTGCAAAGTTGACCTTTATAGTGCAAGAAAAAAGAATTGAAGCTACAAAATTTGTTACAGGTTTTTGGGAGCTGACAACCGAGGATCTAAGAGTGCAGGCATCAAGGAAAATAATCCATTTCTTAGTTTCAAAAACCATAACAAGGAGCCATTCACCACTAAAGGTGAATGAGTCAGGTCTGTGCCCTAAAAATAAGCTTCTTGTAGCAAGGTACACATCATTTTGAGCTCTAAAAACTCCCCTCATAGTTGCTATAACAGTTAGGGTTAGTTTCTGATTATTATTTGCATCTTATAACACATAATTGAATGTTTTATGGGATATTTAGTGGTTCATCATCTTTTTGACTCATTTTGATGCAAACCCTAATTTCCCCATTTTTAGACACTTATACTAAAATTATTTTTCCAAAAAAGTCACTAGCATGGAGTAGTATCAAAATCTATTTGAATATTTAATAAATATTTTTGCATGATATTCTTATTGAAAGGTGATGTAAACACTATCCCATATAGATATCTTGAATTTAATGTATTATGAAGTTAATAATTGATATCATATTGCTTAGATAACTTGGATGTAAGCTTATGTGGAGGAGGAAGAATAACCATTATATGGAAAAATTGGTTGTTGAGACATAAAATTTTGACCTTTATCTATCCTCTAGTATTTATGTATAAATATATGAAAAATACTTAGGAGATTAGAATATTCATAATACATATGTATGTACTAGGGGCAGAGGTTGGACAAGGATTAAAAAATAGATCTTGAGAAGTTCCAAATAAGTCCAAATTATCATCAATCGCATGAAGACAAGAAAAATGAGTGATAAAAGCATGTGCTAAATCCATAAATGAATGATAAAATAAATAAGATAAGTCAAACCATTGTAGCGATCTACTCAAATAAATTACAAACTAACTAATAAATATGATATTACCATCTAAGTACTTATAACTACAATTAAAAATAACTTTTAGTATGTAAAAATACACCAATGATACCATCAAATTTATCATGTATAATAACTCCTTAGTAAGAGTAAGGATATCATCATGTAATGAAGCATGAATAACATCTACATGAGAAGTGAATAAATTAATATCATAACACATGTTATCATGTAGCATGCCATTGGGTGATATCAGGAGTATCAATAAAACTAGCATGAGATGTAAAAAAATGGTCATTACAAAGCATGCCATCACAAATAACTAATGAAGAAGACAACATAGTACAATCCATATTAGAAATAGATGTAACCATAGAGTATAGGGATACCTTATCCATATCTATGACATAAGAGATACCATCATGGTGATCTCAAGCATGAGAAGGAAAGATACTCCAATGAAACACTTCATCATGTTCATACACATCACTATCATGAGTCATAATAAGATAAGAGGCAATGTGAATCTCATGGAAAAATTGAGTAAATGAATGAGAAAAGGAGGCGAAGGAACCAACAATTTCTATTATTGGGAAAAATCATAGAAATGAGAGAATGAAACCTTTATAGATAATACATCCTAATTCATAGCATTGAAAGATATAATGAGTATCAAGGATGGATGAATATATGTGGTAAATGATAAGTTTCCATGCAAATCCACGATGTGAAATATATCAATGAGGCATAAGCCAAGGTAGGTGGAAGGTATGAAAGAGAGATTAAGCAATACAAGCCAAAACTCTAATAAAGTCAATGATACACAATATGGATGGATCCAAAACCTAATTAAATTTGGTTTGACAAAAAGATAATAAGAAAATATAAAACATCAAATGAAAGAAGGTGAAACCATATTATTTGTTTTGGTCATATAGGAATGTTAGGTTCACGTATTTATGCAATGAGTATGAGCTCTTTTACTACAACTTATTTAGACCAAATAATTAACAATAATAAACCCTAAGATTTTAGAGTTGGGAAAGATAATGAAATGATACAATAACTACTACAGTTAATGTGGCAATTACATTAATTTATTGAAATATACTTAGATCTCAATACAATTAAGAAAATAGTATTAAAGATGTCACAAATCGATTTTCTTCTAGATACTAAGAACTGCAGAAATGATAAAATAATGACATGATTATAGACATTTTTGTTGAATTTTAGGTTCACGTTCAAGATTACATAGCTAATCTCTATGCACATAGAAGTCAACTTTATGCCTACATAAATGAACTTGACATGTGAATCTAAACTTTACATGAAAAAAATATTTAATAGGATTTTGATGACCAAAAATTATTTACCTCAATTTGTACACATGCATTTGGGAAAACAATTTCCATGGAAACCATTTAAGGACTTGCTACAGAAGGATTTATTATCCTTTAGTCAAGCCCTTATGCAAGATAATTCAATAAAAATAAATGAGGATTAAATACAACAATAAACCATGCAATATGCTCGTAGGATGCTAATGTAGTGGTTATGTACTAATATTTCACTAGATATGAACTATATTCCTTTTATTTCTTGGTGTTCTTTAGATGATTTAAATGAATTAGAGCTAGTTCTTAAATAAACCACCTCAAATTGAAATTTCAAAGAATTTATTCTTTAACTGGCTATTTGCTAGAATGTAGTTTGAAGTAATCCATGCTTTAGTTAGCTCAAAATAACTAGTAAGGGACAACATGGGCCCAATTTAATAAAGTTTAATTTGAAATTTAGGTTTCAAATCAATGCATGCAAAAGTGATTTGGGTCAATTTCCTATGCGTGCATTTGAACCAAGGAGGAAAGTGGTGTATTTATTACATGCAAGTTGGGAATTTTGGGATGTGTGGAGGTGGAATAGGGCTATGATAAGGTTACTTCCAACTTCAAGGAAAAATCTGTGATCTTGCATACTAGTTATTGTAAAAGGACAACGCAGTTGTCATGGGCTTAAAACATAAGGGCAAAGGGAATTGATATGTGATTTTCACCATCAAATTATTATAAATAAATTTTAAATCATTATGATTATAATTATTGTCATAAAAAAATAATGTTCACATTGATGTAGTAATGTTTAAGATTGGGACTAGCTTAACTATAAAATATTTGTAAATTTTTGTCATACTTATTTGTTGTTTTTGTTACTTTCCACTTTGTTCAATTTATTGTACTATTTAGATTTCAACCTCATTCTTTATAATCTTAAATTTGTCACAAAAAATCCTTTATCTCTTATGGTATCAAATTTAGTATGATCCTAACTTCTTCTTTTATCTAAATATCAACCTCATCCTTTATAGATCATCTCTTATCTTCATCTCTTAAAATCATCATATTATATATGTAGATTATGAAATGTGATCCAAAATTATATATCATTCAAATAATGCATTAGATATATATTATAAAATATAATATGAAATGTTGATGAAATAAAAATACACAATTTTTATTATTTTTAAAAAAATTATATTTAATTATTTACCAATTTTAAAAAAAATAAACTTACAAATCAAAATCAAAAAAATAAAAATGCAGTAAGGGAGAGGGACTAGTGGTGGGTAGGGTGATGTTGAGCGAGGGGTCCATGCCAGCAGCATTGGAGTCAATTAAAAAATCACACGCCCTATACAGTCCAGCTTTAGCACTCCCCTTTTCCTAGTGAAAATTGGCGCATGTTTATCAATGTTTTCAGACCATTTTTCAAAAACCACAAAAAAAAGCCAAAATGTGTCATCGACCTGATAGTGGGTCACTAAGTCATGTATTATTGGTATGCTGATGTGGCATCACATGATTGGTCAATTTGTGTACTTTTTGAATTAAAGTGATTTGCAGTTGGATATTAATGTAAATTTATTGATCTTTTATTACCCAAAACTGAGGTCCCAAACTGTCAAATACTATACCCACCATATGTCCTATGCCCCACATTGACTCCTCTCCCTACATACTTACACAACAAACCAATTAACCAGACTCATAAACAACAACTTTGAATCCTGGCTCGAGAAAAGAGAAGTGTTTTGCTCTGGCCACCCCACTAGTAGAATTCAATAAGAGGGAGATGACATTCAAAATTTGTAGCCCACCATTTTCAAGAGTGACCTCATTTGGAATGAATGTTTATACTATTGAGGGCATTTTAGAGGACACCCACCATCACATGGAGAGTTCTGACTTGAGGCACTGGGAACCAAAAAAAAGGACGTTTGGATTCTGCTGCCCAAACCTACCCACAGAAAACAACACAGAAAGTCAAGAGTGCATCATAATAATTAGTTTCAAAGGGTCCCACATAAAGACTTCTAGAGAAGCCTCTAAAACAAGAATACACCCACGATCACAGTCCTCAATAACTCACTGTGATGAAATCTGAATGAAGTAAATTCAAGATTTCCCACTTATTGAAGAAGTCACTTGCTTTATCTGTAACAGTGATTGAAAGAAATGCTTTCAAAACATTGTGCAATTAAGTGGCTTCCTCAAAACATATTTTCAACTTTCATTTTAACATATAATTATTATGGATATCATGAATAATCATAATTATTTTGAGACTTGAAAATAGTTAAAAGGTTTCTACTTCTCTACTTTATTGTCAACTTGTTTATTCAAGTAGAAAGAAGAGGTTTGAAGGGAACGCATCAGAATCTGAACACCAGTTTGACCAAAATTATTTTTAACAATAAAATCAATTACTTTGTTTTCATGTGTAATTAAATAGTTTATTAATTTTAATATACTTTTGTATATCTTATTTATAATAAGAATAATTTAAGTTTTTATTTAAAAATGATTCTTTCATTACATCATAAAATTAGATTGGCTTGATTATTGGAATCTAAATAATTATTTATTTAATTTCTATGTACTAGTCAATCAATCACTTTTATTTCCATGAATTTGACTATTAAAATTACTTTATTAATTAGATAGAATATTTAGGTGATAGGTTACATATAGTGTGAGATTTGAGTCTATTTGCAGTGTTTTTTTGTCAATTTGATGACAACTTTCTGTTTTTCATTTACATTGCTTTATGGTTTAAATCTATATGCAAATATTTCATAATCACCACCAGCAATTCACGACCAGCAATTCACCAGGAGAGAAAATTAATCACATTAATATTTTTTAATATATATTTCAAAAACTTTGATTTTATTAAAAATATTAATACAGTTTTCAGGTAAACTTGCCCTATACCTTAATTTATATTTGAATACTTATGATATAATTCCATTCCATTCATTTTTTATAAATATAATGCAACTACAAATATGATTTTATTTGTTAGAAGCATGAACCTGGCCGCTATTGTATAGCATTTCTCAAGGCACGGAAAATATTATTTTATTATCTTTTATCCAAGGATACAAAAATCTAACCTACCAGATTATGATATGAATCTGATAGACACAGACATTTTGAGGCTTCATTCATTGTGTGAGCATATTACGGTCGTCTTACATCATTTGACATTACAGAAATTGGATATATTCAGTCAAGGTCTGTTTTTTTATGGTTGTTTACGTTACAAAATGATTTTATATATATGGGTTTAAATTTGACAGTTATATATTTAAATTTAGATTTTGACAGTAATACTGTTATATATAACTTGTTTAATGATTTAATCTAATTATTTTTTTCTTCATAGTGTGTAAGAGATGTTTCACAAATTTATCAATCATTTGAGATATAGAAATAAATCGAATTTTATAAAATCTTGGTTGTATATCATAATCTAGGACTATTGTTTGGTCCAAATATCCATGCTTATTCAATGTTATATGTGTTGAGATGAATACACATAATTCACTTTTCTTTGTTTTGTACTTGGTTTGGTACTCTCCTCTGTAAATATTACTTGTGATCATTTCTAAACATTGAAAGCCCTAGTAATCTACTCTTGAATCCATGTCAATCACTAATAACCCTATTAATCTACTCTTGAATCCATGCTACACGCCTAAATTTGAACCCATTGGTATTTATATCTTTCTTGATAAAAATCCATGTGGTAGTGTCCTCAAAATTCAAAATATGTTTTTTCTGCTTAAACACTTACCCTCTCATATAACCCTAATTGTAATTCAATTCCAATAACTAGGAATAACTTGTAATTTTTAAGGGTAAAAGAAGGAGATCCATCTTAGGTTTTAAGATTTGAAACACTTGCACATCTAGCTATGTACATCCTTCAAAAAGATTCTATTTGACATCTAAAACTTATAACAACCCCCATTAGAGCTCCATTTTTGTTGCACAAACCATTTTAAAAATACTCTAATAACTAGTTTCATGGAAGTGTTTAAAAAAAATTATCAAGTCAACCTTAGCACTTGGTTGAGCCAAATCCTAGAAATAACATTTGTACCCTCCTTTCCCTTTTGGATAAAGGTTGCAAGTTTGAATTTTAAAGGCATAGAAGATGTGGTTGCATGCAATGGACACTATCACACATCATTGGACACTATTGTGCTTAGGGAAACATTGCAATACAGAATGAAACACTAACATATATCTTTGAAATGAAATACGAACTATCACACCTATAGAAGTTGATTTTAATCATTTCAAAGGCCTCCTACAACTTTAGTGACCCTCAAATAAAAAATGTTTTCTTTCTCCCTACTCTCATCACCATTTCTAGCTTAAAATGAACTTGGACAATCACAACTTTTTATGTTTTTATCCAAATTAACTATGAAATTTATTTAAATACTCTAGTACTTTGTTTAACATTATACCTTAATAAATAAGAACTCTAAAAATAAAAAGTAAACTTTGAGTAGTAAAATAGTGTGTTCCTACTTTTTTTTTTGTTTAAGTGGGATGCTCAAAATCAACATTTTCATTTTGTGTCAACATTAGTAGCAAATGGCTAAGAATTTAAGAATGGTGCAAACTAATGCATTGTTGAATTTTCTATGTAGATTCAAACTATACTTTTTTATTAATTATTTATATTTTTAAAATGTAATTATAATCAATTTTGGGTATGTGCAGGATCATCATGGAAAAAATAGGCCCTTAAGTGACAAAAAGTTCAAAAAAATCTGAGTTAGGCAACTTCACGTAAAAATTTGAATAAGTTATCTATATTATTTCAAAAATAAGTAATAATAGAATCTGTATCAAATTGAATGTAATTTCTAAATTACTGGTTTGTTTAAAGAAAAAAAAAGCTATTTGGTGAAAATTTGAAATTTCAATGCAAAGAGGTACTTAAATTTTAGGAAAAATAAGAAGTAGGTGTCCGTCTCCACCACCCTAACCACAATAAAAATGTTAATATTTTAATAATATTTTAGATATAAGTAGAGACTTTAAGCAAGTGTTTTATGTGATACATATTTTTGTAATTTTTTCCAAGTAAATAATTAATTATGAATTTTTTATTACATCTTTTAAAAAAATATAAAACTTCAGGCTGTCCTGACCACCTTAACTCTTGGTCAAAACTTCATGAAATTCAATTTTTCTTTTTAATCTTATAGTATGTGAAGCATAGAATGTGGCATATGTTTTGGATTCAAAATGTGATATTGTTTGAAAGTTATAGATGTTTTTCACCCTTATCAATCGACTTTAGTCATAATTTTGAATAGAAATGAATAATAATTACTTCTATTAAATTAAAGTAAAGAATAATTTATATTGGTACAAATTTGAGAATATCCTTTAAAAACCCTTTTTGTTTCATCAATTTTTGGTAAAAAAAGTTGTTAGCCACATACCCATCATATTGCCACTTTTTGGCCCATCATGATCCTGCATATACCCTTTCATTTTTTTCTTTTTTTTTATTTAGTGACATTATCCTATAATGAGGAAATGGCACAACAACAGAGACAATGGCAACCTAACGGCTATATTTCAGAAAAAGACAAGAATTTGCAACATCATGGTAGGCTTGGTTACAGTAGACAGGTTCCTCAACACTGTGGTCCCACTAGAAATCCATGGAGGCAACATGCAGGCAATGGATCAAATGTTAGAAGGCATTGATTTTCAAGGCCAAATTGGAAACCCTTTCCTGCTCATAGGGTTCTCAACAAAGAAAAGCAGTCGATTCTTGATATTTGTGAGGAGGACATGTTTTCATATGGGGAGAAAACAAATTTTCAAAGCAAACACTCTGATAAAAACTCTAGTTTTCTTAACTGACTCTACCAAGATTTTGAGGTAGATCTTTGATCCAATAAAGTTGCAAAAGTTTTATTTTCTAGGCCTTATGAGTCAAAATATAGGAGATAACAAATTGAATCACATGTATGTAATTTACATGTCCCCTAAGGGGTTCCCTTCAATCCAAGTAATAATCAGAATAAGCAAAATGAGATGCATATTAATCATGCAAGGGTTGAAGACATAAAAGAAATGGATCACAGAGAAAGGTGAGTGCCTAAGTCTCACACCACATCCAAAGAAAGGGAACAAAATACTTCTCAAAATCCTCAAAAGTTGGATAAGCTAGATGGAAAGGAAGGAGTGGGGAAAGAGTTACAACAAACTTTGAAGAAGCCTAATAAGAAAAAAGCGAATAAGAAGAAGAAAGTAAAACTAAGCAGCCAATCTTAATCCGTGTGGATATCAAGACCTTTGAAAATTAAAATTTGGCTCCACTCTCCCTTGACGCCAAAACCATTTCAGTGCTCGTAAAATCGGACCTCAAATACAACTTGAACAAGAAAAAAGGAGTTCATATGTCCAAGTGACTAATCAAAGTTTTGGTCAAACTAGGTACGTGGGGTCGTATGAAAGGCAAAAAATTGATCGATTCATAATCAATCAAAATAGGCAACAAAATGAAGAGCTCGCTGGACAAACCCAACATCGCCATTTCTTTGAAAACAAAGCTTGTAATGTAGTTATTGTGGGTCAAACTTCGGCAAAAGTTGACTTTTACCTATTGGATTGTACGGATGATGATGTCGCGATGACATTAGCATGTTGACATGGTAGATGGTACCATATGGACAACATGTGGACCAATTCGTCTTGATACGGTAGTTGGATCGTGCGTGTCGTGATGATGATGTGGCATCCATATGCACAATCAGCAAGTGAGTTGCTAATAAGCAACCAACATATGACGCCACCATATTCTATGGAATGAGGTTTCACATTACGTCCTGAGGTGTTTTTACAGGACGCGGTTCGCATAAATGAAGTGGGTTATGCCACGCAAGCCGTCACAGTGGTGTCACATGGCACCTCTCTCTCAACACCTCTGATCAAGAGTTTTGAACCTAATTTTACTTTGCTTAATTAAAAATAGTGGTTGGGGGTCGAACCCCCAACCTCCAACTTGCCAGCACCATGCCTTGCCATTGCACTCACGCATTTGGATTTACCCCAATATGGAAGGTGGTTCCTTTTAATGTTTCAAATTTTGAAATTCGTTGTTAAGGGAATGGTTGGCAGGGGTTGAACCGCTAACCACCTACCACCCAAAAATCATATGCCACCATTGCACCACATAGGATGCCTAGGGTATGTTTAGTGGTGGTTTTGTTTTATTAATTTGTTAAAGCTGAAACTATAACTAAATAACCAATGGTTAAACATAAAAGAAATAAAACGAAAACAACCTAAAAACCAAATAGCTCGAATGGGTAACAAAATTAAGGGCTTAAAACAAAATTAAAATGGTTTTAAAGGGTTGTTAATTGTTTTATTTGAAAATGGGGAAATTGGTTTTAACCTAGCCTTAAAAGGGGGAAATGGCCAATTTTTTGGTTTTAACCAAATGGGCTAGGTTTTTGTATAAAAGGGTGATGGTAGGGAAGGATTGAAGCATTGAATTCATCCAATTCATCCATTGATCCAAGCATCCAAGATTCAAACATCCTTTCACCCAATTCATTCAAAATTTAGAATCCAAGTGATGATGTTTTGAAAAGCATCCCAAGGGAAGAGTTAGGATTGTCGAAGCTTTGTGTAGATACGTCAAAAGGCTATGATATTTTCTCTCGAAGGAGTATCATGATCGAGGTCCAGTTTGAAGACTTCTCTCTTGCAAGATTGTAGAAGAATTTTGCATTTGAACATCCAATGTTAGGTAACTAGAGTGTTTGATACTTGACTTTATTTTGGAATGATGCATTCAATATTGTCTGAATCATGCTCAATATGGATTTTGTAAACGAGGCAAGATACCTATGTGTCTAGTTCACATTCAGTTAATGCTTTAAGAACTAGAACTACATATGTTGTTATTGATGGAAGCACTTGTTCAGTGTGGATTCAGGAAGTGCTTGTAGGGCTTGAAACTTCCTTATAGTGAAAAATCTTTGTACACAGTTAGAAGACTAGATGTTGTAAGCAATTTGTAGGTGACAACATTAATGGAAATTGATCATGCTTATTGGCAGATTTGGAGACGTAGCCCTGAGAGGTGAACTCTATAATCAAATGTGTCTCTAATCTTTTGGTGTGTTCTTGATGATGGTTTATGTTTAAATTACGCAAATAAACTAATCAATGAGCTCGGTAGATTGATGGATTGAGTTTGCATATTGGATTTAAACCATTAATTAAAGATCTTGGCATGGATTTGGAATTGAGTAAGTTAAGCAATTGATTTCAAATTTGATAAATGAAGAACTTAGTTGAGTAAGCACACTCTATATTTTTTTAGATCAAGTGGTATCATAGTGGTTTTTGAGCTCAAGTTTGGCTTATGCCAATTTTCCATTTTGATCAGTTTAACAGTTTGCTGGTTTGCAAGTTTGCAAGTTTAACAGGTGTACATTCAAGAGGAAGATGGCTTTTGAACAAGGGGAAGCTTCTAAGGTGACAATATCTACATCCACGATGGATGAATTATTTTCCATGAAGAAGATGATTGAAGCACTCCACCAGGATAATTCTAAGAGGCTTCAAGAACTTGAGGAAGTCAATCAACGTCTCCAAATGGAAAATTTTGAGCTACAGAATTGCCTTGAAGGTTTGGAAGACGAAAAGAGGAAATTACACCTAATGTTGTAGAGTGTTGTGGAGAAAATGGAAGAAATTTCAGCTATAAATAGTCCTCCTAGGATTGAAAATCTTGACATTCATACTTTTTTTCCACACTCAGAGGATTCCTTGTATGTACCCCTCACACAACCTAATAGTTTGGAGGCTTCATCTGCAGTAGTTCTGAAGGAGCCATTGGAAAACTTTCAAGAAGCTAACTAAGTGACAAAAAAGGTAATAAATGAAGTAAGTTCAATTCCTCCCTTTAACCATGATCATGATTTTGTAGCATTTGAAAAACATACGAAGGGTATTAGTATGAAACTATTGACGAAGATGGGATATAGTGGCAAAGGCCTTGGAATTCATGGCCAAGGAATAGCTAATCGTATAGAAGTGGTAGAAAATCCTCGTTATACAGGACTAGCTTATGATAATGAAGAAATTGGAGAATGTTCCAAAACCACGTTTGTGAGAAGTTCTTCAAGTGATGATTCAATGTAGGAAGAACTATCACAAGCTAAAGGTGGTCTACACTATGATAATAACAGTGACTAAAAATCATCTCCTAGAAAAGATGAACATGATGAAGGAAAGTCTAAGGAAAATTATCTTCAGCAGTTGGAAACATAACCTAACCAAGGAAATCAAGTTCTCCTAAGCAATTCAGAGCTCAAGCTATTCAAGGGAAATCCAAAGGTGATGAATACTTTAAATCTATTCTTGATTTTGAAAGTAGTGATTCTTTTGTGCAAGCCTTATGGAATATGAGACCATGCACATTTTTTCATGCACCTAACCAGTGTGTAGAAAGGTGTAGCAAGAAGCAAAGGATTTGTAGGAAGTTATTCATGCAAGCTAAGGAGAAAAAAATGCATGCATCACACCTTCAACGTTCCTATCCAAAGAAGGAAATGATAATGCAGGAAAAAACCCAAAATTATTGTACTCACTGCAAAATCAGTGGGAATTGGGTTAAGAAATGTTGGATGTTGCACCGAGAGCTTTGACATTCACCGAGGTCTATGAAACAACCCAGTCAATAGGAGGTTGCATAAGTAAAGGAAACACCTATGTTTACCATCCCTGAGGTAGTCTGTGAAGAACGTCAACAGAAACAGGATCAACTAGAAGTGGGAAGTTCCTTTGTTAAGCTCCGTAAGAGATGGGAAAACATGTTGACTAAATAGTTGTATCAACTTTATTTTATGTTTTTCTTTTATTGTGGTAATCAAACTAGTGTGGTTTTGAGTGAAAGACTATAAATATAATTGTTTTGCAAGTATTTGGATGAAGTTTTATTACTCTAATATTGAGAATTTGTAAGGCTTCTGAAGCCATATCTCTTGTAATTTGAAGGAGAATACTTGAAGACTTCATTATGCAGGTTAAAGACTTGTTGCTTGCAGATTTCTTGAGCACTCGAGAACTTAAGAGGAATTAAGTGGTTGATAAAAATTCTCAAGGTGAGAGTGTCTCACTAGCTTCTATTGTAGAAGAGGGGCATTTCTAAAAGATGGATAGACCATCTATTCAATTAATCATTTAAAGACTCAAAGTTGTAAAGTATGGTCAAGAGTCACTTGTAAGTTCCAACTTCAAAACTCAATCAGATGATGATTGAAAATTCCTACAAGGGGTGGTGTCCTTTCCAATGGCCTTGTTGCTACAACAAGCACAGATAGAATTGAATGGTGAAGCCTTGAATCAACCATTTTGTAGTACAAAGGTGAAAGAATGTATCAAGCTGAGGCATAGTTTGCCATTATTTGAGCAGTCCGTGAACAAGGAGGAGCATCAATGTCTACTAGAATCTTCATTGGTATTGTTAAGACCCTGTTGATCTACATAATGTAGAGCATGGGTTGGAGACCAAAAGTTCTTCAATGGGGAGGTTTGATCTAGGTGGATCTCAAGACCCTAAAAATTTGACTATTCCAATTTCCCTTGAATTCAAGACCATGTCATTCGAAGTGCCTAGAAAACTAGACTCAACACAACTTGAACGCGCAAAAAAATATTTCATATGTCCGAGTTATGGCTAGTCAAAGTCTAGTCAAACCAGGTACAGGGGATCAATCAAAAAGGAAAAAAATGATCGATTCAAAATCAATTGAAATTGGTGTGAAAACAAAGAGCTTGTCAACATGAACCCAACACCGCTTTTTTCGTTGAAAATGGAGCTCGTACACGAAATTTATTGTGGGTCAAAGTTGCAGGTTGACTTTGCCTATTGGACCATTCTGATGATGGCATCAACATGATGTCAGCATGTTAACATGGTAGACAATACCGTATGAATAGTGAAGTGGACCAATTGAGTCTCGACACATGGTAGTTGACTGTGCAGGATGTACAACGATGTGGCGTCCATGTGCAGTCAGTTAGCAGGTGAGTTGGCAGTACAATCAACATATGACATTAACATAGTTGGTGAATGAGGTTTCAACATGTGTCCTCCAGGTGTTTTATGATGTTTCTTCAGTAGTGAATTGGGTTGTGCCACATGGCAGTATCACAAGGTGCCATGTGGCATCCTCTCTCTCTCTTAACACCCTAGATTGGCATTTTGAATGAATTTGTTTGGTTTACCAAAAGAATAGTGGTTGGAGGTCGAACCCCCGATCTCCAGCTTGCCAGCATTGTGCTTTTTCCATTGTGCCTGCACATTTGGATTTACCTCAATATGGAAGGCACTTCCTTTTGAAATTTCAAATTTTAAAATTGGTTGTTAAGGGAATGATCAGCGAGGGTCGAACTACTAAGCACCTGCCACCCAAAACCATATGCCACCATTGCACCACATAGGATGCCTAGGGTATATTTGGTGGTGGTTCTGTTATATTAATTTGTTAAAGCCAAAACTATAACTAAATAACCAATGGCTAAAACAAAACAATGTGGAAAAATAAAGTCCTAACCTAAAACCAAATGTAGCCCAAACGGGCAAATAAAATTAAGGGGATAAAAAAAAAAAATTAAAATGGTTTTAAAGGGTTGTTAATTTTTTATTTGAAAAAATGGGAAATTCGGGTTTTAACCCACCCAAGGAAATGGCCAAATTTTTGGTTTTAACCAAATGGGCTAAGCTTTTGTATAAAAGGGTGATGGTAGGGAAGGATTGAAGCATCAAATTCATCCAATTTATCCATTGATCTAAGCATCCAAGATTCAAACATCCTTTCACCCAATTCATTCAGAATTCAAAATCCAAGTGATGAGGTTTTGCAAAGCATCTTGAGGGAAGAGTTGGGATTGTGGAAGCTCTGTGCAAATACATCGAAAGGCTATGATATTTTCTCTTGAAGGAGTATTGATCGAGGTCCAATTTGTAGAATTCTCTCTTGCAATGTTGTAAAAGAATTATGCATTTGAACATCTAGTGTCAGGTAACTAGAGTGTTTGATACTTGAATTTATTCCGGAATGATGTATTCAGTATTGTCTAGAACATGCTCAATATGGATTTTGTAAATGAGGCAAGATACCTCTGTGTCTAGTTTGCATTCAGTTAATGCTTTAATAACTAGGATTTCATTTGTTGTTATTGTTGGAAGCACTTGTTCAATATGGATTCAAGAAGTTCTTGTAGGGCTTGAAAATTCCTTGCAGTGACAACTCTTTGCACACAGTCAGAAGCCTAGATGTTGTAAGCAATTTGCAGGTGACAACATTAATGACAATTGATCATGCTTATTGAGTGGATCCAAAGACATAGCCCTAAGAGGTGAACTTTGTAATCAAATGTGTCTTTGATCTTTTGGTTTGTTCTTGATGATGGATTATGTTTAAATTCATTAAATAAACTAATCAATTAGCTTAGTAGATTGATGGATTGAGTTTACATATTAGATTCAAACCATTAATTAAAGATATTGGCACAAATTTGGAATTGAGTAAGTTAAGAAACTGATTTCAAATTTGATAAATGAAGAACTTAGTTGAGTAAGCACACTCTAGATTTTTTCATATCACAACTAGTGTTGTTGTGGAATCCGAAAGATGAATCTATGTGAAATCCTTTGGAGAAGCAAACCTTAATAGACCAATGCAGATTGAAAGGGGCAACTATGGTCAGTATCACATTTTTAGAGGAATTGCTTCAAAACCAAATTGAAGACCTTTGTAATTGAGCCCTATTTTGTAAGTTCTAGGATCTTATTCTAGATGTAGAATTGTTGAAAGATTTACTATTTGAAGAGTGGGAGGGGTTTCAATGGTCTTTTATTTGGAAAGGAAAGAGGGCATCTTTATTGTTCTATTTCATACAAAAGAACAAAGAGATTCCATTTATAAAGTAAAATCATGGATTTATGAGGGCTTTGGTTTATGCATGAATCTTTGGACTCCAAATTTTAAGCCAACTCATTTTCTAGCAAAATTTGTTTTGTCCTAGGTCCAGTTATAATTTTTCCTTTGGAATAGAAAGAGTTGAATCTAATAGAAAACATGGAAAACCAAATAAGAATTTTCCTTAAACATGATAAGGAATTTTTTTCGCAAATCCAACTTTACTAGTGAGGATATGGATACTATTAGATTCTTCCAAGTCTTTTCCTAACCAAATCCGTATAAAGTCCAAATTTGGCACATGAGTATAGGAAATTATAGTTGAAAATTATCATAATGTATGCATTATCTACCACTCCTTGGAACATATGAAAGAAGCCTGCCCTATTTTTGACAACTTCAATAAAGAAAAAACAAGTGAAATAGCAACTAATATTACTTGGGATTAGAGGAAACTGGATATCGCAATTAAGTCAGATTAGGAGTTATCAATGCAAAAGACACATGACCCTACATTTGGAAATGTTTATGATTTGTGGGAAAGGGAGGTGCAAGCTCAATAAATTCAAGCGACATCAAAAGAAAGTGAAAGATTAAATGAGGATTGCTTAGAAACTTATGATTCCCCTCCACAACTTAAGGTTATAATTACTTCTCCCTAGCATAGTAGTATGAGCACTAAGGTAGGAGAACTAATTGGTAATACATCCACTTTTTCATTATCAATAGGCCAGTTTGATCAAATCATTTGTCAACTAGTGTGTAATAGTAGTCCAATTCAAATTGCTTTGAATAAGTATATTGAAAAGGCTTGTATTCCACCTTTTATGGATATGCATAAAAAAATTTCAGTCAATAAAGAAGATTTTTATATTCAGAAGG